>JBBPJW010000331.1:0-35543 GCA_038088935.1 Pulveroboletus aff. viridisquamosus
GGCTGGCTCTTAGTGGTAAAGTCCTCCAGACTTTATCACTTCGTAGCATCAGCAGTTTAGGCTTACAAGGTTAAGCTCTTCTTAGGAAACCAGGCCCTTCAGCGGCACAGGATCTAGGCAGTCTCGCACACGTGTCTCATTCGAGTCCTCTTCGTATTCCTTTTCCAGAGTCATCCTCAGTTGCTCCTCGATTGAGCCACCACTAGGGTTTACTTCGTGTTCCTCCTCTTCCATCCACAGTCTAGGTGTAGCCTCTGGTTTCCAGAGTTGTAACACTAGAGAGTGCTTCTGGAACAACTAAAGTTGACTTTAACTAGGTCAACTAAAACTAGGCAAGAGAAAAGTATAGAATCAAGTAACTTGTATTAAACATAAGCTCAAGTGCACAAGACTGGAAAACCCAGGCTGTGAACTGAGTCTTTATACACTATACAGAAGTGTGCACAGGCTATGTAAGTCTGGCCTACCCTAAAGTACTGCTTAGTCAGCCAATCAATGGCAGATATAGAGCATCTGACTAAAAATACCATGTACTAACCATAAGGCATGATGTTATAGTCCAGACCAGTCTAGACTTGTGAAAATATAAAGAGATGAAGATGAAAAGGTGAAGAAGTAAAAGAGTAAGGGTTCTCAGGATCACATGATGTGACATGTGAAGAGTAAGAAGAAAAGTAAAAAGATGGTAAAAAAACATTATAACATCTTCATTTAGCCTAGTTGGGGCCACTAGTATAAAAGCCTCTTCAGTAGCTCAAGCACAAGTTAGGAGCATCCACCAAGGTATTCCAAGCATAAGATATGGGAAGAGCCCATAACAGAAATGGCATGACATTAATATATATGAAGTTGTAAGTATCATTAGGTAGCAAGAGATGGAGGTAAAGAAAACTAGATAACATATAGCTTTTCTGAAGATAAAGGAACTGGAGTTGCACCAAAAATGGAATGAAGTTAACTTAGTAACATGAAATATAATAGTACTCTATTTTATACAATTATAGTCCAGCATAATAATTAGGAGTTATTAATAGCCATTGTATTTAGTGCAAACATGCAAAATATTGGGACAGTTTTTTGAGCTACTGTATTTTTGTGTTAGCAACAAAACTGTTGTAATGAGTACCCTTGATTAATTGCAGCATATCACAAAAGCCTGTGAATTTAATTACATGACCCAGGGGAATGATTTGTAGCCAAGTAGACCTCAATGGTGGTGAAGGGTGGGAATGAAAGCCCTCAGTTTTTTTTTGCATGATGGGTCAATGTTGAGAGTAATGTTTGCAAAGAAGCTTAGTGTAGTTACTGCACGTGGATTTACCAGGTCTAGTTTCAGGGTGGCGTCACTTTAGTTTTGTAAATAGCCATAAATAGTTTTTATCTTCAAAATTTTACTTCAGAAGCAAGCGCGTACTAGATCACGTGATCAAATATGTTCGATGTCCGCTCTGATTCACACCTTGCGCGTTAACACCCATGTTCTAACAGGTCTACTGGTGAGCTCCATATTTTCCTTGATTTATCATTTCTGAGGGTTTATTCTTCCACTCTATTCTCTACTAGTGGGTACGCCAATCTTCTAGGCACATCAGTATTCTCGCCGATAATCTCTGCCCTTCGTGCTGGCCTATCAAGGTCTTGATCACTCCTCGACGCGCCATCTCGGCTCACGTTTCATCAGATGAACGAATCCTTTCTTCATACAGATGATGACCAGGATTCTCTTTTCGGCTCGCCTCCTCCATCGCCGGCCAGAGGTAGGTCACCATTGCAGGAGACCTTCATAGCAGGAGGTCCCATAGTCGCCGTCCCAAGTACGGGAGCGTGCAGAAAAAATGTGGGGACCATTGCACTTCCTGGTTCCCATATGTCATGTGCTGAACTACCAGCGGATCTCCCAGCTTCGGGACTGTCACCCCCCACCTCAAACCATGATTCGCCGAGCGCTATGCCACAGAGCATCACTGAGAAGTCCGTCTGCGTTCACACGTCAGTGGTGGCATCCCAGTCTTCCACTTGTTCAGCCTCTTCTACGGCCTCCTTTGCGGCTAGCAATGCCCCTTCCACCTCCGCCTCCACAAGGAAACGAAGAGTGCCGAAAGCAAAGCTTGTAACGCCAGCTTCATCTGTACCACCCATCACCTTGCCAGGGCCAAATGATCCCACTCCTCTGAACCTCCTTCGCTCGCAGTCCTCGTTACTTGGCCTTGCAGGCTTGGTGGGTTCCGTTAAGCCTGCACGATTATACAGACACAATCTCCCGTCTGCTTCCGTCCAACGACCTTGTCCACGGTTGCCCATTCGGGGCTCGACACTGGCCCATCCAATTGTACTCGATGATGAGCAAGACACTCCACATAATGGAAAACACCCTCATGATCAGCTTCATATACCACAGCATCTGGATCAACTCAGTCCAGAGTTATTACGCTCGAACATCGTAACCTCCCTCACAAAAGAAAAGAATATTTTCCCTGTGCTCGAGTCCTTGATCAAGCTCCTCGGTGGTGAACCGCACATACCCTCTCCCAATCCTTCACCTCAGCTATTTGCCCGGCCATACGGTCATGGTATTTTTAATCGGCAGTCACCATCCTCTGTATGTCCCCTCTCTGCCCTAGGTGATCCAACAACCGCAGTTTCACCCCCAAAACGTCGAAAGCTCAAACACGTGCCTGCCGGGGCTGTTGATTGGGATGTTCCTTTCCCGTTCGTGGCCGGTGAAGGTCCTGAGGCGTATCGCGATACTTGGGCACGTGACAGAGCAAAACAACTCGTAATCCAATTGCTAGAACTTGTACAAAATGCCACTAAAAGAGCTGCTATCAAGACTGCAAAGAGTAGAGAAAAAGCTTCCGAAGGACGGATTAGTGTTCAAAGTCCTCAGGTGTCCCGAAGTGCGTCCGTGGAGACGCAGGATGAACAAGCCAGCCCGACCCAAGCAATCGTCTGCGAACCTCCACCTTCCACCCCCCTGAGTCCAGAGGGCGACATGAATTGGACACTAAGCAATGTGACGCGAATGGATACGCTGGGTTATTTTACGGGCTCGTTGAAAGCACTCATGACACCGACTCCCAGCTCCAAGGATGGGACGTCTGTAGAACTAGAAGGCACAGTCGACGCAGGTGGCTCAGCGGTCCCCTACGATTACCCAGTATTTGAAGAATGGTTGTCCCAACTCCAGCAGTTCTTACCACCCGAAACTAACTCGCCGACTCCAGAGTCGGACTGGGTTGTTCGCTCGTCAGACTCTTCAGTCCCCGGTTCTGCCCAGGATATACCTATTCCAATGCAGAGCAATATTTTGAGAGCCCCACATGCGGTAGGAGATGAAGCAATTGATCCCGCCCTATTGGCTGTATCTGAGCAGGCTAGATCAACGCGTCGGTCACAGTCGCCAACTTTAACATCCACGCTCGCACCGGGCAGCATTGCGCAAGTGCTGAATATTTCAGCAACGCCACCAGGGCTCGTTCACTCACCGCGCACATCGCTGAGCTCTCTCACAGAGCCTCTTACACCACACTCTGAAGCCTTCGCCGAACTGGCGCCAGCAAGTATGGCAGCTTGTGAAGATTTTCACGGTGTGCACTGGCATCCTGTCTTCACTTGAAGCCGCGCTTACAAACCCTTTCCTTAGACCCTCCTACCTCTCGGCCTGCCGAAAAAGAACATCACTCACGACCTGCAAGTCGAGGTCAAGCCTTGCCCTCTTCCCTGACAGAACTCCCTGAGTTTCCCTACGTTACCGTGGTACAGAAAGGAGAGGGACGAGTCGATGTTAGCGTCGCGTCTCCAGCACCGTCTGTGTCGAGTCAACCTTCTTCTAGTGCGATCTCCGCCTCCAAAGGCACACTTGACAAGCAGGCTATCCTTGAGCGTGCACGAGAGCGCCGGAAACAGCTGGCTGCAGAGATCGAGCGAGCAAAGACGGAAATATGGGAAATGAGTGTCGAGAATGCGGTGTTGGTGCATTTTATGAGGGATGAATCATTGTCGTGAATCGATTCAAGACGCTGAAGGTTGACTTAAAACATTGTCTAGTGAGATGTCGTCTGGTACAATGTTTGTTAATCCTGGTATGACAAAAAATTGGTTCCTATTCAGTCGTGTTACATACAGGTAAAGCCCTCATAACGACCTATCCACCACACATCAATACAAAATCCCCAGCTTCAACTTTCGTTTCAATGGCTTGCACGACTTTCCCTTCTTCCCTTGCTTTCTCACCCTCTTCACCAGTTCCTCCCAATGCTTCACATGAACACCCCATGCACCCGTTCCAAGTACCTCAAGTCTGTCGTGTTCGTTCAAAAAATCATGAATTCCCGTTGCCATTTCCTTTGCCTTTCTCCTAGCACGCTGGGCCCGATGCGTAAGGCCTTCCCCTACTTGCCTAATAACTCCTTTGGAGGATTGTGCGCCGGTACTTATCGTTTCCGAAGCGCCCTGAAGCCATCTTGCGCCTCTCTCCTTGATCTCCTTTGCTCGTTTACGAGCGCGATCGTGACCCGTGAATAATGTCTCCTTAATCGTCTCAAACGACTCCACCCTCTTTTCCCAGCGCATTCCTGACTGCTTGACGAATTCCGTTGCCTGCATGAGGATCATCTGAGTCTGTCTGGATATCGCTTGAACGAGAGCATCGAGGGCGTCAAGGATGTCCTGCATGTCCTGATTTAAGACTTCAACGAGAACAGAGGCATATTCCTTGATGAGTCCAGGAATGGAAGCGTGCACTAGGGTAGAAACTGTACCCGTAGTAGCCAGAGCAACAGGAAATGAGGTAGTAACAGGTGTCTCTAATATCACAGAAAGTGACTTCGGTCGGTTATCTGGAGGAAGGACAGAGTAAGGTGGTCGCAACATGAGGTCTTGAGAGGGCCTGGAATGTTCTGGCAGGGTTAATGGTATCATGTGCCGCAAGTTGACGGGATTAGCATGCGAAAGCCTCGTTGATGTCGATTCTGCACCAAAGACCGACATTGAAGATTCTCTGAACGGGGAAGTTATGGCCGAGTTTAAACTGTCTAATATTGTAGAGGAGGGAAGACGTTCTCGGTAGGGCGCCAATCGGAGGATTTGCCAGATAGGACAGGAGGTATAGTTAGGACTGAGCACCTCAAGGGCAGGGGGGGTGAATTGCTGAAGAGAGCCCATAACTGCAGCTCGAACAGCAATTCCTAGGACAAGAGAAAGCACTGCAATGCTGCAAATTCTCATAAGCCCACCAGGAAGAGCTAGATGGCAAAGAACCTTACATGGTTAGAGCATGTGTGCTGGCTACCAAACTCTTGGACATATTATTGTCGCCAGACCACAAGCGAGAAAAGGCGCGATAAGCGTGTGTCGAGTCTATCATGTCAATCGAATCCTTGTCGACCACAGGGGGGTCCTCCGGCGCTGTGATTCGAAGTATTCGATGATTAGAAATGTCCAACATATCCAAAGTGCCCTGGAGAGAGCCTGTCTCAGCATTGCTAAGATAAGGAAGCTCGCTGGAACATGATGGTAAAGCTAGAACTGGTAAATGCAGCACATGTTCAGGGAGACGCAGTGGACGACACGGTAAGAAGACAATCGCAAGAGGACGAACGCTTGAGACGTCTATCAAATGCGGCTGCGCGCAATTGCAGTCAGTTCACTGTGAAAAGACATCCAAGACCTACATCATTAGTTGTGTCATGAGGCTGCAGGGTCCTGTCGAGGATAGTAATGACATGAGGAAATGCTCGATCATGCTCGAAGGAACCAGAGACGGTCAGCTGGCGTATGGGCCCTCGTAAATTGTTGAGGTCAGGGGTGATAGTGAGACCAGCACCACATGCGACTTTCTGCAAGAGCCTATTGACTATGGGCCATTTGAAAATGGTGGAGAACCCATAAAGAAACACTTTGAGTTCGGGTCCAGGTGGAGAAGGGACTGCCGTAGTTTGCGGCCGGGATGAAGTAATTTGTGAGGCGGAAAGCACTTCTTCACCATCGACGTGTCGCGCGTCTGAAGAACCACCCAAATCGGTGGGAGAGGAAAGAACATCAGAGTTGCGTTGAATCTCTTCGCAGGATGTACTCAGGAGTTCTCTACATGAACTAGAGATGGGATCCGGAAAGGATAAGCGAATATCACGAGAGGAGTTATGGACAGTAGAAGCATGGAGGGAACTGGAACGCGACGAGCTGAGGGTGCTAATCATACTTTGATCCAGGCCCTCCTTGACGCGTAGCTCCTCGGGAGAGGTCTCCTGGGTGGGACCCGAGTCACATGTAGTAGGGTGGTGGGAAACGGATGGCACGTGGGGATTGGGCGGGAGGACGTCACTGGGCATGCCCTCGACGACGTTGTCGTCAATTAAGCCTTCCCATGCATCGACGTCTTCATCGCGGGAGCTGCCATAGCTCAAAGAAGACAGTCTTGACCTGGAGCGAGATCGGTTCTCATGATCTATCTCCCTCGAAGAATAAATGGAATCATTGTCGTCCGACTCCCTGTCTGTACTGGCGACGTCGAGCCAGTCGGAGTCGGAGTGACTATCGAGCTCTGAAAGAGCGGAATTATCAGTAGGAATGGGCATTAGTGATGGAGCTGGTGGACGATGTAACGAAAGGGGTTCCAAGGGCTGGCGGCCTTATGTACCCACTGTCTTTGGCTCTGTTTGACCGCCCTTGAGATACTGGCCCACAGCCGCTAAACAGAGCTATTACATCCTCTGCTCACCAAGTACCTTCGGGACCAGGTGGAGCTTAACCATGGCACTAGCGCTTACAGACCTGCCCCAAGACGTCCTCATCCTTATATTCTTGCACCTGCTAATCGAGGATATTCTTGCTTTAATGCAGGTGATTCGAAAGCTCTCTAATATACTGACCCCTGACTTGTTGAGCACTTCATGGACATGTAGACATGTCGTGTCATGCATGCACTCGGGTCGTTGGATTACTTGTGGCGCAAGCTCCTCTCCGATTGGGATATTCCTTTAGATCTCCCCTTGGACGCCCTCCCTGCTTCTCTTTCGAGCAATCTCCTGCGAGAGGCCGCTGTTAAATCCTTGAAGCTGGACAGTAGATGGAGGGACCCTAGCCTTGGGATGCATCACGCGCAGCGCATCATATCGCGAAATTCTTCCTTCGTTGATGGCATGCGTCTTCTCCCAGGTGGCCGATGGCTTGTTACCCTCCAATATGAACAGACTGCAAGAACGCATGTCACGCTCTGGTCCACCGGAAACTTGGATGATTATTACTCTATATTCAAGGTAACCGTTATCGGTCGGGTACGATTTTTGCATGCCCACCTTCATCGTGAAGTGGAGCAAATTACAATTGGCATTGCCTTTGCACGCGGAACCGCCGAGTAAGTGGCCTTGGTTAGTCACGAAATTAATAGTCGACATTCCCTAGATCCATTTGCGTGTACAATGTCCCTCTACAGGGCGGTACTTCAACCCGCCATTCTCTGGCATTTGAAGCCACGCCAAACGAACTCTATCCCAAGGGTCGAATAGCTGAGATGAAGATAAATGGTGACATCATGATTGTGGTTTTCGCCCCCCTACCTTCGTTGTCAGAACATGAGGGCCGAATTGTGTGTGTAAATCTCGTTTCGAAAGTCACTGCTATCCTTGACTGTCCAGATTGGGTAAGCTAGACATTCTCCCCAATCAACGTTGCACTCATAAGTGAGACAGTCATTTGCGTGGGGCCGTCTCAAAATCCTTCACCACTACTTTGCTGTTACAACGTCACCGCATACCCCACAGCACGCAACCGCCTGCGTATCCTTCTATGAGTTGCCATCCGTTGTCCTTCACCACACGAACTATCTCTCCACGTCTGCGCCACGCTGGCCAGAGTCACTTGTCGTCCAAAGTTCGCTGATAGCCAGTGCTTCATGGAGTTCAGACCGTCCACTGGTCTTCGAGCTGTCTGATGACGTACCAGTACACGCCATAGAGAGTTGCTCTTTCACCATGTTCGGACATCCGATTCACATTCAGCGCGCGGATGTCAAAAACCTTGGGATCGATCTCCTCCGTGTCTCATTCGATGGGAGCAATATTGCATGTATCCACACCCATGTGCCGTGTCGTTTCGTCCCATCCACCGGGGGAGTTCGCGTATCCTCATCGGGCAAGCGAGCAGTCTGGCTCAACCCGGATCCCGATACACACGAATGCACTCTGATGAAGTTTGCCCTCGGACGGAGAGGTAGAAGAGAACCGGGGTCCTGTATCTCTACATTGATGCCTTCATTTTCTGGCTTGCCCTTTAATCCTCAAGATTTCCATTCATTTATGTTTGACGAAATCTCGTGCAAGATAGCTGTCGGCCTACCGTCTGGAGAATTATACCTTTTGCATTGTTAGCACGTAGTAGACAAGCAATTGAGAGCCACGATTGGCCCCTGTCGTTTCCTGGACTTGGCACGTGAGCGGAAACTGACTCGAGCAGCGAACTTTCGAGCTCATCGTGATCTGTATCGACCCTGTACGATTCTGACAACACGATTCAGCCCCGTCACTTTGTGTCCTGGGGAGCTACCAAACATCTGATTACTCTGAAATCCCATACACCTACGACATTCTTGCCGTGCTCGTGGCCAATTGGGCATGTCTCGTCCGTCTGACGGGCATCCACGCGAAGTTTCCATAATGGAACAGGAAATCGACCATTTTGTACAGGCAATACTCATTGCCGTCGACCCGTCACAGGTCGCATTGCACCAGCGAGCTCTCGAGTATCTCTCTAGTGTTCAGCAGAATGTACAAGAAACGTGGCGTCTAGCTCTGACAATATTCATGGAGATGGACTCTCAAGGTCAGGGCCATAAGTATCCTCCTCAGGCTAGATTTTCGTCCTTGCGCATGTTGGACGAGTTTTTCGATAACCGGTAAGTATACGCTCCTCCCCATGTTGTGTACGTCTCAGTGAACATATCCTGACTACAACGTAGGTTCGAACCCTTGGACGAGGAAACATTCCGAACAGTGCAGCAATTCATTATATCTTATATGCAATCAGAATATGTTTACGGTCCTGCAGAATCGACGGCGACATGTGCGTGGTTCTTTTTCCTCCTCTCCTCCTATAACCTCGTCTTCTTTCTCAGTCTTACGCAACAAATTCTCCCATACACTTACATTGTTTTTTCTCTGTACCTACGTGGAGCAATGGCCGTCGTTTTTTACCGACCTGTTCTCTCTACTCCGTGTGGCCGAATCGAGCTCCCATCCAAAATTCAACCGCCACGTGTCTCTGTTTCTGTTCCACCTCATCCTTGAGATATCTGGAGAGGTTGCAGACCAAACCATCAAATCTGCACGGACGTTCAACCCCGTTCGGCATACACGGGATGCCCGTGTGAGAGACGCAGTGCGAGAGCGCGATGCTTCCTTAATTAATGAAGCCGTCCTAACTATCATCGCTGACGGGGCTGAGCGCATGGAAGTCCTACGCAAGTCAGGTGATACGGATTCGAGAGTCCTGGCCGATTTGGTCGAAGTCGTCGACTGGGGTGTGCGGACGTTCGGATCTTACGTTGGTACGTGATAAAAGCCACACTTGGTGGAAACTTGGACGTTTACTGTCTGGATAGGCTGGATCGACATCAACCTGACTGTCACCCCTATCTCAGTCCCATTGCTATTCACTCTACTTTCTGATCCCTCACTCCCTATCCGACTGGCGACATGCGCTGCCTTGCTCCGAATCGTTTCAAAGGGCTTGAAGGAGCCAGAGGACAAGTTGCAGTTAATAAAGGTACTCTCTTTAGGGCAAGTCCTCGACGCGTTGGAAGCAAAGACGCGCGAACAACAGATCCAACGAGCTTCAGACGAGGATGAGGGAGAGGAGTCGTATCGCGAGGCTCTCGGGAAACTTCTGAATGCAGTGGGTTTAGAAACTATGAAATTGATTGACGTACGTGCCTCTACACTATTCAACTCGATCAGATCTCATGAGTTCTCAAGGACTATATAAAGCCTGACGTTGTAACGGACGCTAAGCGGCTGCACAACCAAATTCTCCCTGTCATGCTACGATTCATGGGCGACAACTACGATGATACTTGCTCAACTGTGTTTCCCCTACTGCAGACCGTGCTAGCCAGCGTGTGTCACTCCTGGTATCTGATTGACCAGTAACTGACCTGAGTACAGTGCAAGAGAACTAGAAAGATATCTTCAGATCCACTGGACGATGCGACTAGATCGCTCCTCAGCTCGCTACTGGACGTCATTCTGTGCAAAATGAGATGGGATAAAGATGCGGATCCTGCTGATCAGGATGAAGATGATATTGTGGCTTTTGATGGCCTTCGTAAGGTAGTGGGCTTGTACCATCTTTCTACGGTCACTAATATAAAGAAAAGGACCTGAGGACATTCATGGATTCTATCTCGAATATAGAACCCGAACTTGTTACTACAGCCGTCCGGACACTGGTGCTTGCAACGCTCTCAGCATACAGTGGTGGTGTGCATGTTGAATGGTACGATGCCGAGCTGGCTGTATATCTCGTGTATATCTTTGGAGAGATCAGCAAGAGTGTGTAACATAAATTCCCAGCCTAGACATGCTCACATCCCCCTAGGTGGAGGTAAAGGTCGTGCTGCTTTCTGCTTAGCCCCCGCGATACCTAAAGAAAAAAAAAAGGATGTCAACTATTCTGAGTATCCTTTAACCCCTCATGGCGAGATTATGTTGGCACTTGTACAGTCCGGGATCTCGGCATATCCACATCGTGCTGTTGTCATGCAGTATTTCGAGACTGTAGCTAGATACGGTGACTTCTTCAAAATTCGGAAAGACTGCATTATGCCCACAATGGAAGCCTTGGTTAGTAACCGGTGAGTGGTATGATATCCGTTTACGTCCATTACTTAGTCCTTGCAAAGTGGACTCCACAGCTCAGATGAATCTGTTTGGTCACGAGTGTTCTACCTTTTCTATAAATTTATAAGAGAAGTCAGGAATGACGTTTCACCCGAGCTCGCAGTTACCCTGCTGGAAAACATTAGGGATCTTCTGATCATTCAAATCGAAGTACCGAAGATCGAAAATGCAGAGGATGATCCGCTCACGGAAGTCATCAAGAATCCTGGAATATTCGATTCACAACTATACATTTTCGAGACTGTTGGCACTCTTCTTTCCCTGTTGTTCAAGGCAGCAGAGCAACAGGCTAGTTTACTTCTGTCAATCGTCACCCCTTTGTTAGAGGACTTGTCGACCAACGTCTCAGTGGCCAAGAGGGACAAAGACTTGATAACCATTCTGCGAATTCACCATATCATCATGGCGCTTGGCAACATTGCAAAGGGCTTTCCGGATTACCCATTTCCTGTTCCGGAAGGGTACTCTTTCGCTCCACTGGAAGTGTTCCGACAAGCTGCGCAGGGCATCCTTCTCTCACTGGAGGCTATGAACACTGTCAAGTGCGTGCGAGATGCGGTAAACACGTTCCCAGGTCCTAGAAGACACTCTTAGCTGACCCTTCCTAGACTCGACACGCGTTTGCTCGAATTATGGCAACTACTGGGTCCAATGCAACGCACCTTATCCCGCCATTGATGGCTAATCTCCTTGTACATTATGAGCCATCAGAACTCGTTGATTTTATGAATTTCATTGGGCTGCTGATCCACAAGCTCCAAGTAAGTTCACATTCCCACGGACACGTCCGACTTTTCTAAATTGCTCGCAACGCAGAAGGACATGTTCGATGTTCTGGATGAGCTTCTGGGCCCGCTTAATACTCACATTATTCAGCTCCTCTCTCAACCAGTTGATGGTACTGATGACGGTTTGGCCCGCGTTGATACGAAGCGCTCATACCTGACACTCCTTACCCATGTAATATCGTCTGATCTTCATGACGTGTTCATATCCGAACGTAAGAATCTCTGTCGTCACGCGCCGGTGTGTCTCACTTGTATCTTACAGGAAATAAAAATGGGTTGGAGTCCATCCTTGGAAACGTCTGTCAATTCGCGCAGGACTTCTCTGATCCGATCAGCCAACGGTCCGCATTCTCTTTCCTTGGGCGCTGCGTGCAGGTTTGGTGTGGCCCACGACCATCATCAACTGCCGGGAATGCGCCCGGACCACAGATTTTGCCTGGGTTTGAGCGTTTTGTATATGAACGCTTGGTTCCTGCGGCCTTCGCAATTCTGTCCTCGCCTCAATTTAATCCCAAAGACGGACAAATGCTCACAGTCAGTCAAATAAACTTTCGCAGGGATTGGATTCTGACCATGACTACCAAAGGTGCTACTAGAGATAGCTAATTTTTTGCAGGTGGTGTGCAGAACCAGAGGCACTGAGGCGCAAGACTTCTTCGTGGGCATGTTTTTACCATCTCAAAATTGGCCGCCAGACATGGCATTGGAGTTCACCGCAAAATTGCGGGATCTAGACAACAAAGCGTTCAGAAAGTTCTTTTCCGAGTTCGTAAAAGCGTCTCGCTCTCAGGACGTTTCGTAGCGTATATTAGGCACCTAATGAAATTGTATAGTTGTCTACAGCTGAGCAAGTTGGGATTTATTTGGCAAAGGCTTTGGAATCTAACAAAAGCAAACAAATAATCTTTCTAATTCGGGCTACAAGCAATGGAACAAAATATCATCAACCACTGAGGGATGGCATCAAGTAAGGTCTTTACCCTGGTGATTTTTTTGTTACCTGACGGGGATATGTGGAGCTCGCCGCGCAACTAAGCCCAAAATTGTAGGTAACTGGAGCCTCTTCAACGCGTCGCACCCTCACCATCTTGTTTATATAGAAAGCACCACGCAAGGTATGTCCCCTTTAGGCCATCAATGAGCCTTTATGAATGATATGTCGCAGCACGAAGCCGAGGTATCTCCAGAGGAAACGTGGAGTCGTCTATCGAAGAATATACGTGAGATCCATAACCACAATGCATCCAAGCTCTCCTTCGAAGAGAATTATCGCTACGCGTATAACATGGTTCTCTATAAGAGTGGTTCCATGTTGTACAAGGGCGTTTGTCAGCTTGTGAGAGAAAACATCGAAAGGCTTGCAGAGGAGGAGATCGTACCCACCTTTCCTAGCCGCGGCAGCAGCGACCCGATGCAGCAAGGTCAAGAAGCCGAGCTATTATTGCGTGCACTGAGGAGGGTGTGGGATGACCACACCGGAAACATGTCAAAATTACGAGACATCCTCAAGTACATGGTACCTTCGTTTCTTGTGTCCCAAGTATGATCCACTCACGTACGTTAGGATCGCGTGTACACAAAATCGAACGAAGTGCCTAAAATATGGGACGCGGGCTTAGAGCTTTTCTTGAAATGCATCGTTCGCCCCCCAATACAGGATCATATTGTCTCCGCTGTTCTGACTCTGATTCAGATTGAACGAGACGGTTATGTGATCAGTCAGTCAGCTGTGAAGGAGTGCGTGGACGTGCTCCTCCAGCTCGTAGTAGATGAGGACGGGAAGACGATTTACAAAAGGGACCTCGAACCGGCAATTCTTTCCGCTAGTGAAGTGTTCTATAAAGCTGAAGCTCAGCGTCTGGTGACGAGTTGTGATGCTCCAGAGTATCTACGGAGAGTCAGTCTCATGTTTAGAGAGCTATCTCCACTTAGCTGACGTTGCGTAGGCGGAGAGCCGATTCGTATCTGAAACATCAAGAACACATCACTACCTCCATTCCCAAACCGGCCCCCCCTTGCTCCGGACCCTTGAGCAGTACATTTTGACACAGAACCTGACTACTGTCATCAACATGCCCAACTCGGGACTCGACTCGATGATTGACTTGGATAAGGTAGAGGACCTTAACCGTCTCTATCGGCTTTTCACCATGGTTCCTACCGGCCTTCCAACACTGAAGCGATCACTCAAAGATTCCATCCTGCGCAGAGGCAAGGACATCAACCAGTCTTCTGTCACCGCCGACGTTGCAGAAGACGCTGATGCAGACGTTGGTGAGACCGAAGCAACTGCAACCGCGTCAAAGGGGAAAGGGAGAGCCCGTATTCAGGGCCCTCCTCAAACCTTATCACTAGCATTGAAATGGGTACAAGATATCCTAGACCTCAAAGATAGGTTTGACCAGTTATGGAAGCAAGCTTTCGAAAGCAATCGAGATCTAGAGGGCGTTTTGAATGAGGTATTTATGCGTAGCCGGCACTTTCTCGTGCTAATATAACCACATAGGCCTTTGAAGACTTTGTCAATCTTAACGACAAGACTCCCGAGTTTATTTCCTTGTTTATCGACGAAAATCTCAAGAAGGGCCTTAAAGGCGTAGGTTGATATCGAACTTTACAATCCATTACTACTTACTACTGGTATCTAGAAAACAGACATCGAGGTTGACTTGGTCCTGGACAAGACGATCACGGTTTTCAGATATATTACGGAGAAGGACGCGTTCGAACGTTACTATAAGAATCACCTTGCAAAGCGTCTGCTTTTTGGTCGATCTGTTTCTGACGATGCGGAGCGTGGCATGTTAGCGAAGCTCAAAGTGGAGTGTGGCTACCAATTCACGCAAAAGCTGGAAGGGATGTTTAACGACATGAAGATTTCTGCCGAGACGATGCAGAGTTATCGACAGCATCTGCAAAACATAGTGGTAAGCCGAGCAAGCCTCAAACCTTGAAGGAAAGCTCAATTCCTCTCGAGCCTCCAGAGGTGGAAATATCAGTGACCGTCATGACCTCAACATTCTGGCCCATGTCTCATACTGCGTCCACCTGTGTCTTTCCGGAAATCCTGGCCATATCTTGCAGGTCCTTCGAGCACTTCTACCTGTCTCGTCACTCGGGTCGAAGGTTAACATGGCAACCGTCCCTCGGAAATGCTGACGTCCGCGTGCAGTTCAATACTCGGAAGCATGACTTAAATGTATCATCGTTTGCCCTGATTATCCTTCTCCTTTTTGAGAACGTGGAGAATGGTGGCTGCTTAACGTATGAGGTAAGTGGAGTGGCCGTTGTGTTGAAGGGTCTGCCCTGAGGACTGCGGCCACAGGAAATCAAGTCGACGACGTTGATACCAGAGTACGAACTGCAACGCCATCTACAATCTCTTGCCTGTGCCAAACACAAGATCCTGAAGAAGTACCCGCCGGGAAGAGATGTCAATCCTGAAGACTCTTTCTCCTTCAACAGTAATTTCACCTGCCCGATGCAAAGAATCAAAATTGGCACCGTGTCTGCCAAGGTTGAAAGTGCGGATGAACGGAAGGAAACTCGAGACAGGATTGATGAAGAACGGCAATACCAAACGGAGGTACGAGGTCTTCTGGAAGGTATTATCTGATTTCAATCATCTGACTTCAGTCTGGGTCTAGGCCTGCATTGTCCGAGTCATGAAGGACCGAAAGCAGATGACCCACAATGATCTTATTAATGAAGTGACCCGACAACTAGTGACACGTTTCCAACCTAACCCACAGGACATCAAGAGGAGGATTGAAACGCTGATAGACGTGAGTTCCAGTGATGTGACGCGATACACTTGGTGTTTACTCTGATTTAGCGAGAATACCTAGAGCGGTGCGATGATCGGAAATCGTACAGATACCTAGTAGGTACTCGTCCCCCTGCAGGACCACAACATGGCTCACCCTTCTATCCACCCCCAAGGCATGACTTCAGACAACCAACCATGTGCCTCCTCGCTTGCTAGTCCTACTCTCCATGGAAGTCATCATGTAATCATAAGCTCTCCAGTGACCATCATCCATTCGCAACGAAGAGAAATGATTTTGTGATCGACTACATATCAAAGCTTGACATGAGATGTAGGCTCAGAAGACAGCCACGGGGAGAACAAGTCCCCCACTGCGACGTCCTCCAAGACTTGGATGACCTGGGGTAATTAATTTGGGCTAACAAACGGGATATTCCCGTACTCCGGTAACAACTAGTGCTGGCAAGGAGACTCGACTTCTCAGCCCCGGATCATTATCCGAACTGACTCAAGCAGTACACCTTCTGCCCAACAGCTCTGCCACCTGGACTAATGCAGGGCGTCAGCATGACGCTGAGTTGGGAAGTACGATACATACTCTTCACTGACCCTCGACGGGCCAGCTCCGTGAGTGTCACATCGATCGCTAATCAAACGGGGGATTTCGCGCAACGTCGAGGACGAAACCTCAACATCATCGATGGTGATCCGTCAGGAACCGTCTCCACGACGTTCCACTTCCGTCGCACTATACACCAAGCGTAAGCCTAACGCCAGACGACAAGACTGAACGACAACTGGCCTTCAACAAGAGCACGAGGCCTCGGACAACGGCTGGGCGACTGGATACTTGGAATCAGCTGTCAAAGCGTCATCGGTGGTCGTTAAACGCACCACACCGCACCATGCCGAAGGGGTTTCCCAAGCAAAAGCGAAGCTGCGGCGTGTCGGATTTATATACTGACTCATCTTGCCTTAGGGCTGGTCTCTCCCACGGCCAAATATAGCAATCACAAAATTACCTGGATATCTAAGACGTCTATTTCTACACTCTATAGCTCATCTCTCTTGGGGCCTCCAGGTCCGTAGAAAACTTCCCCGAGCTCTGTTGTTGGGCGGAATCAGCCACACATTCCTTCAGAAGACACTATGAGGCCTTACTTCGACGCATGTCTGAGCCAAGCTCCACAGGGAGAACAACACTGTATTCTATATACAAGTTGCCATGACCAGCCTGTTCAAACAGGGGCATGCCTTCTCCCTCGAACGTTTGCACGTAGCCTAAAGATGTGTCAGCGAGAGATAAAAAACGATGTCTACAGTCTTACCAGGCTGCGTGACACCTGTACGGTGAACTTCGACTATGTGCCCATCGAGATGCGTGACATTGCGCTTGAAGCCTAGTAAGGCCTGCAAGAACCGAGCGGGAAGCTGTTAGCACATTCCAACTGGGAGAACTCGACGCACACCTCGTCAACACCAATTGTCTCTCGCCAATACAGTGTACTCTCCTTCCTTCGCCAACCGCCGTGTTCCCTTTTACTGCGCACGCGCAGGATAACATCACCGGGCTCCCAGTCAGGACTCTCGTCTCCCTCACCGTCAAATAGTACGTCATGTGCTTCGGGCATGCCGGGCTCGACATCCAGTGTATAGTGTTGAATGTGCTCGACAACTTTCGCACCATTGCAATGTGGGCACTTCTTCACAATCACGGTTCCGCGTCCACCACACTCATTGCATGTGACTTGGGTCTGCGCAAACATGCCAGGAAACAGCTGTTGCTTGGTCATCTTGACACCAGATCCTCCGCATCCGCGGCAAGTGTGGATATCACGATCAGACGCGGCGCCGGAACCTCTGCAGTGGTCACAGAGGACATTTTTTCTCAGTGAAAACTAACATGAATATCTTAGCATCCGTAACAAGCAAACGTCGACGGGAAAACTCACGTCGATACTGGCTCCATTGTACCTAGGGAAGGGTAAGCTTCTCATGAGACAATTGCAGATAAAAGCGTATACATATCACTGAGAGAGACTTCGAATTCCATCAGTACTGTTGGTCCTCGATGGGTTTGTTGTTGCTGGGCAACTGTTATGCATGGGGTGAATGTACAGTATGTGAGGTGCAAGAAGGCTCACATCCACCACCGAAGAAGCTAGAGAACATGTCAAAGGGGTTGGCATGTTGTTGTTGCCCGCCTTCGTGTGCACGCAGGCCATCCTGTATATCATTTACAGTTGGTCAGCACTGGTTAGAGGAGACTAACACTTATTCTACCTCGCCATGCCGATCATAGATTTGTCGTTTCTGTATGATTGATAGAAAGTGAGGATCACATCACTCGATGTACGAACTCAGCTTACTGTTGGGTCCGAAAGTACTTCATAAGCTGGAACCATCGTTAGTCTTGCCCGTACGCACATCACAGAAAACAGTTAACCATGTGCTATCTCAACAAACTTATCTTCTGCTCCTTGCTCCTTGTTCTTGTCCGGGTGAAACTTACGGCTAAGACGCTTGTACGCCTTCCTGATGTCTTGCTCCGAGGCATGCTTAGACACTGGAAGTAACACAAAAGTCAGAAGACACGTTGTACCATTCGGTCACTGACACTCTAATGTTTTATAGAGATCCGCTGCGCCGACGAAGAGAGAAAATGCCAGCAACAGGACCAGGACCAACACAGACGACGTTGGCATCACTACTAAGAAAACGGAGACAGGCTGGTCTTGAGCGAGGTCATAATAGACACGTACAGCGCAATGGCACGTGATCACAGCCCATACATGTCCGACTGGAGGCCTGTTAAAGGATTGCACTCGACGATATCCGGGGGTGATGTTGGCCCGACCGCACCTTGCTCGGAGGGCCTCTGCTGTAGCTTGGCGCAGACACTACTCAGAGGCTAGGTCGGTGCTCCCAAGTTATCACCCCAAAGTCAGAGGTTATCCCCTCTCAATGCATAGCGATGACATGGCGTTAACTCTTGGCTTTTCAGCAATCCCGTTTGCTTTCTCCCCGGAAGACGCTATCTCCCATGTTGGTGTCGTTGCTTCGGTAGCCGGTTATGTTGGTGGATCACGCAAGAGACAACCAAACGTGCCGTTCACCACGGTTATCACCTCTCTCCTGGCCAAATATTTCCCTAAGAGTGGTTTCCAGCCACTTCAACCATCGCGTATCCAGCCGCTGTACTTCCCGACCTGGTTCATACGTGCTGAGCTCGAAGCCATGGCTTGGCTGTACTCTGAGTCTGACACGGAAGGATCTCAAGTTTGTCGCATCGCCCTTATGCAGCCCTGGTCTTACTTCTTAGCAGAGCGAGACTGCGACTGTGCAATTCGAGGATCTGTAGGTGCATCCAAATAACTTCCTTCTTGATGCTAACCACTTTTTGGTAGGTACCTACCAGGTATGTCCTGCTCTTCCTTCTCCTGGATTCACGCGTTCCAAGACATTTGATGTAGGATATAGTATGGATTTCGGCCGTGTCCTGGTCCGCGATCCGCCCACGCACATTGACCTTGCTAAGCCGTTCTCTCCCGATTTAGCACACCAGTGGGGACTTGAAGTGATGTGTCTCCCATACAATATCCTACCATTCGATATTCTTGACAGAACACGCCTTCTCTCCTACACTGATGCAGTTATCAGCGAAAACATGCGATTTAACCCACAGTCTGTCAAGATGAACCTTGTACGCATCCACAGCTAGTGATTGATTCTCTGTTCTTAGACTCCGACAGGCCGCCGCCTATCCCGTTTTATTACCAGTGTATCTCATACAATATATCTCACGAGAGCCTTGGCCACCCCTGACCATGGTACTGGTAGCTCACAGTGAACCCGTGGGTACTTTCTCGCAGATATCACGCGAGCTGCATTTGAGACCAACTCCGGCCCAGGGAGTCCACTATATCCATATCCCTCACGCAGATATCGAAGAAAACATTCGACTTCCGTTTGAAGAGCTCATGGCTAGTCAGGACGACTACATCGAGATAGGAAGCTCTCCAGAGGATGCCGAAATCCGTGTTATCGTGGTCAATCCAATGGGCGACAATCTTCTCTCCAATGAGTTATCATCATGGTTGAACGATAAACTTCAACAACGGAATGTGCCCGTTTCTTTGGCGGCTAGACACCCGATCGACATGGAAGATCCCAGAATTCGTGAGTGGACACAGGAAGAAGTGGATCCTGTCCACAAGTGGTTGCACATGGGCCGGGCCCATTCCTTTTTCAAGTCAATTGTCAAGGTGAAGAGTTCACTCTAGGTGTTAATCCGTGCACTCTAAGTGATCACCTAGAACATGAGCCTGAGTGAGAACCAGATTGGCCCCCTCAAGCCAGGAGCCCAGGGAGAGACGAAACTTGTAGTCGATCTATTCGAAGCGTTCCTTAAGGCCGATCCGGAGAAAGCTCGAAAGTGGCAAGAAACCCGCGCTGCATCAACACCCGAATGGTGGAGAAAGTGGGAAGAAAGTCAAAAATCACGACGACCGTCTGTTCGGTGATCGCAAAACCCGCGGACCCTGCGTGTCATCTAAAGTTTGCTTCATAGATAGCGACAGTCATCTCTAGACGAAATACTAGTAGAGAAATCGACTTAATCGACTTTTCGTGCCCACTTCCTTCCCGAGGGAGACGCTGTGCCGTGTCGAGGGGGAGTGAGTGGAGCCTTAGGAGGGACGACGACGTCGACCTTCTGTTGCTTCGCTTCTGTCCATTCCTTCTCTGCAACGCCAATGGGTATCTTTGAGTATACCTCCTTATCGTCTCTGCCCCAGTACATCCACATTTGTACCCCGACAATGATGTTTAAAATAAGGGCTAGGGCGAACCCTGCAATCATGATGATATCGCCAACCTCGGTGGCGGTGGTAAAGAGACGGGCGAGGCACCCCACAATTTGGGCGACAACTGCAAAGGCCGAAAGCTGGCCTGTAGACTGGGAACGAGCGTTTTGCATAATTTGGGGGAACTTTGAAAATAGCGAAAGCGGAAGCGTGGCGAGCTGGAAGAGCGCCAGGGTTTCCTTGGGCACGGCATAGAGGATGATAGCAGACGTAAGTATCCCTACGACTGTAACGGTAAGTTGACCTGCGGTATTTTGTGCCTTGCGGAGTGGTCTTGAGGAGAAAAGGACGATTAAAAATGTAATGACGGTATTCTGAAGGGTAAGGAAAAGGTTCTCTCCATACGTGGAGAAGGGGAAATCATTCCTGTAGGAATATGTCGTTGTGATGGCATATGCAAATGTTTCCAGAACGTATGCAGGCAGAGAGAGACCGCGAGCAGATTGCGCGGACAAGACTGGGGCAGTATGAGTTTCTGAGTTTCTGGCGCAGGTGACAGGCGATGGAAAGCCTACCGAGTATCAGCTGGGGCACCTTCATGATGGAGCCCCCGACGACGATGCCGAGGCCCATCCCCTTGGAGAGCGAGTACTTCAGGCAGTCCACATCGCCAAGGTTGAGGTTCTCGACCAGAGAAGAGTAGCACTTCTAATAAACACGTCCGCTTATGATAAAGGATGCATAGATCGTGAAAAAACTTGCCTTGCCAATGATTGAAGTTCCGAGATCTGCAATGAACCAGGGAAGGTTCCTTGTAATTGCGGTCATGGTGGGTGTCGTGCAAGTTATGGCACCGTCTACAGGAAAAGCGTGGTGTCCTCCAACGAGCCGTGGCTGTACTGATATATCCTTGCACAATCTACTGGTATCAACAAGAAAAAAAATGGCTGAGTACGATCTCTCCAAGACGATCATTCCGTACTTGGACCGTCATCTCGCCTTTCCTTTACTTGCCCATCTCGTAGAGACATCGCTCTTCCCCGTTGAGCAGGTCCAGGCAGCCCAATATGAACTTGCCAAGGGCACCAACATGGTCGACTATGCAGTTAGCCTGTTTGAGCAGTTGCACCCTGATGAGGAGGTTCCCCAAGGTCTGTCTACCACCAGATCTCAAGTTCTACGCTATACCTTAGTTTGTGACTTCCCAGAATTCTCGGGAAAGCGAGAAAAGGCCGTCTCGACAAATGAGAGGCTACAGCAAGAGGCTCAGGCCGTCCTGGACGTGATCGAAAACCCAGATGTCGCACAGGCACTTCGCCAGGATAAAAACCAAAACCTGCAGTATCTCAAGGATAATTACAATGTATGCCCGCTCGATCTCCCGTCCTCACGATCTGCTCAGTGCTCTTCCACCAGCTCACATTAGAACAAATCACGGCGCTGTATAATTTTGGCCAGTTTCAATACACGTACGGCAATTATAGCGGCGCAGCGGACTATCTGTACCACTTCCGTGTCCTCTCCACCGATAGCGAGCTCAATACCTCCGCACATTGGGGAAAGCTGGCCTCAGATATTCTCACAGGAAAATGGGAGACTGCTCTTGAAGAGCTTAACACCCTCCGAGAAGTTGTTGATTCTCGTTCATCGTCATCTCTGTTGACGAGTCCTACTGAGTCTGCCGCCCTTGCACAGTTGCACTCGCGGACGTGGCTCGTACATTGGTCGCTCTTTGTCTACTTTAATCACCCTCAAGGCCGTACGCTTCTTCTTGAAACTTTTCTCTCCCCCACCTACCTGAACACAATTCAAACATCTTGTCCCTGGATCCTGCGTTACATCGCTACTGCTGCGGTTCTCTCCCGAAAATCTGCCGCAGGAAACACGAGTGCCTCCTCGCGTGTGCGACATTCTATCCGGGAGATTGTCAAAGTAATCCAAACCGAGGAGTACCAATATCAAGATCCCGTCACCTCTTTCCTGAAGGAGCTCTACGTTGAATTTGATTTTGAGGCTGCCCAACGGGAGCTAGCAGTTGCAGAACGTGTTGTTGGTGATGACTTTTTCCTTGGAGAGTTTAGAGAGGAATTTTTGGACAATGCACGTTACTTGATCAGCGAGGCATACTGCCGCATACATCAACGCATTGATATCGGGTACGCGGGTTATCGTCCTTGAGGATATCAGCGCCCTCTCATCTTCGCTTCTGCAGGGATCTGTCCGAAAGACTAAACCTCACCAAGGACGAAGGCGAGAAGTGGATCGTTAATCTCATCCGCGAGACTCGGATGGGAGCTGACGCGAGGATCGACCTAGAAAAAGTGAGTATATACGTCGATCTCCTAGTCCATCTCTCATGCGAGCGTCTACCAAGAATGTGATTGAGATTCACCGTTCACCACTCCCAGTTTATCAGTCGATCATCGAAAAAACCCGTGGACTAGCTTTCCGTACCCAGGCTTTGGGCGCGGGGATGTTGCAAGCTCACCAGCCTGCGCAGCAGAATCAATCACAGCCAATTGAGGGGGCACGATAATAGTTTAGATTCGACACATTGTTTGTGAGATGTAAGCTTCTGATGTAGGTGGTGCTACCATTCAAACGAGGCAAACACGTCTCATCCAATGTTGGATTGATTATTGAACTCTGGATATTCACAAAGATGGTTCTCAGCGGCGAGTTGATCGCGATAAATCGTCCCTCGTAATTATTTCCAGCACCTACTCATACTGTGTTAACTATAAGAAGATTTTGACGCTTAACTCACAATATGTCGTACCCCCGAGTGATGACATGCTCCACCCCATCGTAGGCTACGTTGCACCCACCCTGGAGTACTCATCGATCAGTGATGAACCAGCACGCAGAGGAATACCCACCAGATGTTCACCGGTTTTTCCTGGGACTTTGACATTGCGCACGGTGGCTAATGCATGGTAAAGTCTTGCACCATTCTCCTCGTAGCCGCCCTGCACGGGACGACGGTGGGCAGGAATGCGACCGAGGCTGGTAGGTACCCACTCCATCGTCTCTTGATCGAAGGGGAGCAAGTCGTAGCGGCCAGAATGATGGACCTCGGATCCGCCATAGGGAACGCGGCAAGGCGGGACTAGATGTGGGGCGATTTTGCATGGATGGACGGAGTTGTTGAATATCGCGGAACCAAGGAAGACGGGAAGCGAGGAGCCACCACCGTCGCAGCAAGGGGGTTCTTTGGTATACGACGGGCTAGGGAAGGGAGTAGAAGCGTCAAGTGCGATGCGATAGCCAGATGGAGGGATCTGTGACGGGGAGTAGGGAGGAGGGCCTCCCTCCTTGCTGTCCTTCCCGTCCGACTTGTCCATTCCAGCTAGAGGTGCGACTTCCCATTTCAAGGCGACGTCGTGTCGGACTCACCAACTCCACAGCACGTCGGGCATCGAAGCTCTTCAGAGTCAGGTTTGGATTGAGCTCGCGAGCTATCCACGATTATATATCAGTGTCCACCTCGACCAGCCACTCGGAGCGGCCTGCAGCTTGCTTTCAGGTGACCCTTGCGCTATTTCTGCCTACATTCCCTCCAGGACCCGAGCACAGTGCAGTGGTCAATGGTGATCCTCTCCTTTGCATGCCATGTCGAGCTGATGTCCTATTCACAACTTGTTGGATCATCAAAACAGAACCCAGAGCTGTTGTGCTCCCCGCTCACCAGGAAGGCACGAACCCGAACATCATCTCTTGTGTACCTCGACCCTTGCGACATAGAGCAAAGGTCGAGGTTCTTCTCCCAACGAGGAAACAGCTGTATGCAGACAATACTCCAGCGTTCGAGAACACTCCAAGCCTCATCGGGAAACTGTCCTCACCGACACTGTCCAGAAAGACGAAGAAACGATCAAGAAAGAAGAGATGTTCTCGGAAGACGTTGTCAATCACCGGATCGCACTCACTCTATCTTGCGACGTGGAATTGGACCCACAATCAGGGATATGACGACAGCAAGGAACTTTACCTCCAAGCAATGGGGAAGAAACCCACAGTCAACCTTTACAAGTATCTGGCCAGAAATGCTTGACCGCCATGGACTAAAGGATTTCATGTAGCTGAATCTTTTTCTTCGATCCCCACGTTCTCCACAGGCTTGGATTCCCGAGATTATTTTTTGCGACTCCTCTGAATCCGGAAGAGATTGTATGGGCCTCACATTAAGCGAGTGTCGGTCAGATTGGAGGCAGTCGTTGGCTATACGTTGGGCAATGTCAATGCACACCGGCACCCTCACTCACCCCAGCTGAATGGGAGTCTCAAGCACTGAAGGTAAATTCTTAGTCTTCGAGCCGCGGTTGTTTTCAATTTGTTTTCAGCGTCTTTCCTCTTGGTTAGGTAAACGTGGACCACCAAGGTCTCGACACAAAGGTGGAAGTTTCAAATACAGGCAAATATCAACCTGGAAAAGAGGCTCGGTAGGGACCCCACCGTCACCGAGCTTCAAGGTGCACTTGCTTCGCCCCGAGGAGGAATTGACTGCACGGTCAATGAAGGTCATACTGTCCGTCATGTCTTCCTGTCGATCTTATCCACTTGCAATATTCATGGGTGAAATTATCAGACCATCCAGTTGTGGTGAATGGGATGTGTTGGTTACGACGATTTTCCAACGCAAAGTTGCTGCTGGCAATGCTGAAGCTGATATTGCTGACGACCAACTTCTTGCACCAGACGAGCCGATGGTCTCTATGTATCTGCCTTCCTTTTGCGATGCCATTGCCGGGAGAATGCCCACTGCATATTTTCTCTGTCAATATCTCTACTGGTCAAGTTTCTTGTCGGGAGCTAGTTCGTGCATGGAGTAACCCACAGGGGGTTAAGTTCTGGACCAGCTGGAGGCTCTCAGATACTCTCTGTCTCATTAACACGACACTCTAAAGCCTCAGGACTATGTTCGTTCTTTTACCTCACTCGTAAATCCTCTCGCATGAGACCAGAGCGACACAGACCAGTGAACTAGATCCGCGGCCCAAACATGTCCCACTTGCTTTTATTCACGCCAAGGTCTTACAATTACTGAGAACTATCGATCAGTTCATATGCTACTTTGCTTGTCCTCGAAACTGGTTTCTCTCAGAATGTCGTCATCCTCACCCACCCTTTCGACTTGGCGGTGGGGGTAGTTCTTCCGTCTGCCACTCTGCAGAAGACAAGGAAGGTAAATTTACGACCCGTTTCTGGCGACGTGGTGTCTCGGAAGGTGTTAGTGGCCCTTCCACATTAACTAGCTCAATGGTCCTCGCCTCCTGTATAGACATCGAAGAGAACTTGCGGTAAAACGACCTGCCAGAATCATGTCGAACCGGATCAGAAAATGACAGGTACCTCTACTTACTGTGCTTCTTGGCTGCGCGCGTTGCTCCAAATCCGGCATGCTTCCTTGAATCGCGACAGGATGTTAGTCATGTCATTGTAAAACTATCATCCGTTAAGGCCGCTACTTGTCGGACCGATAGCATGTAGGACCTACCTTGTGCCCTTCCTCTAAATTGCGCATGATTTCACGGTACTTCGCATAGGCAAGGTCGAGATTCTGTAGTGCCTGTTCGCGCTCTTTGACGGAGGTGTCCTCCTTCCGGGAGGATAGGAATTTCTCACTTGTGGACTAGCAATGACATGGTATGTGAGTGGATAACGTGGCGTCAAAACGAACCTTAATAGTTTCTAATAGACCTTCCTGTTTCTTCTGTCCTTCCACAAGACCTTGAATGAATCTATCGTATTTGGCAAGTTCGTCGTCTGAAACGTCGGTAAACGTCGCGGGAGTGATCTCGGCGTCGCGATCGAGTTTCCCAGCAGCTGCCATGATACGAGGTCTGACATTGTCAACCTCTCCGCGGCGTTGTGCTCTGGAAACGAGTTCGCCACGACTCTGACGGATGTCATCAAGTGACTCTAACAGACCCCGCAGAGTACGAGCATGGACTAGAGTTTGACTACCCACAGCCTGCGTCTTTCCGATCGTCGACATAGTGGAGGAGGGCACGAGATTGTTCAACTCCTCCTAAGCTACTATAAGTGCAACTCGAATAAATTAAACAAAGACACCTCTACCTCGTCCAATGCCATTTGCGAGATATGTTTTTCCCATTCGCCCCATTTTTGGCGAACAACCTCGTCACTCGCGGAGGCTTCAGTGAGGATGTTCCTGTATCTTTCTTGTTTTTGGACGAGTTCTCGGTTCGCTTCGTGGGAGGGAGGTCTCTTGATCGAGATTTCTTTCCGGGTTGCTTCGTCCTCGGATGCTTCACTATCCAGTACGTCCATCGCCTAGCGGCGATGTTGAGTGCATAATTCCTCGGGGAGAAATGCTTATACCAAACCTCGTCTAGTACGGCCGCGGCTCGCCCAGCCAGGAGTTCAATATTCTCTAGGTAAGTCTCAATGCGTTCAGGACCTTGCTCAGATCTAACTTCTTCAGCCTTCTTTAGGAAACTCGGAGGAAGTCCAATGGGACGTTCCAGTGCTTCGAGTGACGACGGAAGATTGAGCGAACGTAAAGTTCTGTTTCGATGGTAAGTAAGAGAGTACGGATGGGAAGAAGACACGAACTGGTCCACTTCGTTATCAAGCACTTGTGCAAAGTCGATTATCCTTTCCTTGATGAGGGCTTGCTTGTTGTCGTTATAGATATCTGAAGAGCAGATTGGATGCTAAGACTTGACGACGGCTAGGATTGACGTACTGACAGCCTCTCTAGCTCCCCAGCTGAGCAACTCTCCG
Organism: Pulveroboletus aff. viridisquamosus; assembly: GCA_038088935.1. NCBI lineage: Eukaryota > Fungi > Basidiomycota > Agaricomycetes > Boletales > Boletaceae > Pulveroboletus > Pulveroboletus aff. viridisquamosus. The sequence goes on from JBBPJW010000331.1 coordinate 27,005, forward strand.
AAGAGGACATGATCGCCACCCACTACACTTCTCGGGTCGGACAAGCCAGGTAGGATGTTGTTTTGGACAACGACAACATCCTGAATTGGAGTGACAGCAGAAGAAGGAGGGACATCTTTGTGATAGATCAGGTCATTATCACGCTCAGCCCGTCCAAGATTTTTCTGCAAGGCGTCCAACAGGGACTTGACCAACGTTGGGATAGTGCAGTTCGACTCGACAAAAATACAATACCTTGATATCTTGTACGACTGCAGGAGAGACACAGCTGCGTTTGGCTGAGTTATATCCTTGTTTTGCTTCGGCCTCTGCATCGATCAGTCGTCTTAGCTCGTCACCATAACTACGAGTGGGTTAAGTTATCATCATGGGAGACAACTTGATGCAAACTTGTTAGACTCCAGATCATCTATACTCTTCCTGTACTGTGCTGCTGCACGAAAATGGTACTGCTTTGTTTCTACGTGAGGGATCCAGGTCTTGAGGTGGGATGGTTAGGATAACTTGGGTGGTGGAGAACGTGTTACATTACCAACGGCAGTCTGTCACGAACTTCAGGCAAAGCAGATCGCAAGGCGTCCAAAGAAGTAGTGTATAGCGATGAAACCCCAGCTGCAAGTTTGGCGATAAGGCTATTCTTGTAATGGTCTGCCATAAGACGGATGAGAAGAGGTTGAATACATCAAGATGAAACATGTCACGTACCTGCGACCGCACGTTGCCAGGCACACTCCTGCGCCTGGGCAAGCATAAGGAACGCCAAGCTGCGGATGAATGGCTCGGTTAGATCGGAAGGGGGTTCCTCTACATCGGGTGGAATACTAAGTCTTGGCAGTGCCGAGCTGCAGAGAAATATAAATGTCCCAGCGGCATTCTGAATGCAAGGTCGAGTTGGGCGATAAAGGGAGTGAACCGTTCGTGACGAACCTGGTAATAGAGAGTTGCTCGCTTTAGACCGTCTTGACTGGACCTGTCCTCAGAGGCAGCAAGCTGAGAGTAAAGGGCGGCCAAGTTAAATAGGGTGGCGGCCCTTTCAAAGGTGAGGCTGCGAATCGTGACGGGGATGGAGGAGGATGGGGCAAAAACACAAGCGTAAGAAAACTCGAGGCCGATCTAGTTGACCGATGGATTAGAGTGGATCAGCGGACAATGGGCGGTACGGACATCCGAGGGGAGCTTCATGAGCACAAACACGAGCTGGGCATGATAACTAGACGAAGTCAGGCCATTTTTTGTGTCGGGATGGAGAGTAAACAGACCTGAGAAACGCGCTGACGGCGTCGGTGTGGACGCTGTGGGCGATGCAGGATGCGCGGAGGTCCTCCCAGAGGGCGATATCAAGCTTGTATCGATCTGGGTGGTCCTGTGAGTGACCGTGCAAGTAGTCGCGTACGCGGGGGCGGATGTGAGCGGGATATGTTTTTTTGAGGGGGATGGTGAGATGGTTTGGCATCTCAAGTCTTGTCGCGCCACCGGTTTCTCACCTTCTGCCACTGGTTGGTTGTTCTCCTCCCCCTCCGTCCCTACGCCCTTTGCTCCTGTATCGCAGACGTCCCGTTCAAACCCGGAACTCTTCGTTCCAAATTCATTTCGGGCTCTTTTACTCATCTTCGACCCGTCTCACCATGTCCTACGTCGACCAATCCTCCCCCGTCTCCGCGATGGGCAGGCGGCTCACGAACAGAAACAACCACCGTTACAGCGTGAACGCCTTTTTTAGTATGGCCGCAGAGCAAGATGCGGAGGTCGAGGATGATCTGACAAGAGGTCCGTACTCATTCATATTCACCCGACTACCTCCTTTTTCACTCCCTTCAAATAGCCCAGAAACGCTTGCGAGATCTCAAGGGCAAGATTTCCGTCCAGTCAAAGAAAAACTTTGTCCTTGAACGAGACGTCCGTTACCTTGACTCGCGGATAGCCCTTCTCATCCAGAACAGGATGGCAGCAGACGAAGTGCGCCAACATACTCTTCATCGTTTGCCCACCGTATCTCATGCATGATCTAGCAACGTGAAGTCGAACGAACACTGGAAGATGTTGATCCAGTCGAGGGTCATTACCCTGATAATCGCAAACTTCAGCAATACTCGAATCTTTTTTTCCTTCTCCAGTCCGAGCCCCGTCACATCGCCAATCTCTGTCGACTCGTCAGCCTGTCAGAAATTGACACTCTTCTTCAAACTGTCATGTTCACTCTTTATGGCAACCAGTACGAGAGTCGCGAGGAACACTTGCTCCTTACCATGTTCCAGTCTGTACTTTCTGCTCAGTTCGAGACTGCCACAGAATTTGGCTCCCTACTGCGAGCCAACACCCCTGTTTCTCGCATGATGACTACCTACACTCGCCGAGGTCCGGGTCAAAGCTATCTCAAAGGTGTTCTTGCAGAGCGGATCAATAGCCTCATAGAACACAAGGATCTCAACCTCGAAATAAATCCCGTAAAGGTGATGTTATCTTTATTTAGCGTTCGCCTCCTCCACCAACATTTTGACCAGGTTTATGAGCAAATGATTAATCAAATCGAGGAAGAGACCGGCACGCTACCCCCGAATCTTCCCCGCGGCGTTCCTCCCGAAGTCGCTGCAGAAAACGCCGATGTTCAAGCAATCATTGCTCCTCGCCTCACCATGCTAATGGAGATCGCAAATAGTTTCCTCGTTACTATCATCGAGAGCATGGAAAGTGTTCCCTACGGCATTCGGTGGATTTGCAAGCAAATCAGAAGTCTCACTCGCGTAGGACAGCCCTTCCCGATAATACTACTACCTTCTAACATACCTTGACAGCGGAAATATCCAGAGGCTACAGATTACGCCATTTGCTCTCTCATAGGCGGTTTCTTCTTCCTGCGTTTTATCAACCCTGCAATCGTTACGCCCCAGGCGTACATGCTAGTCGATGGCGTACCTGCCAAGCACCCTCGGCGGACGTTAACTCTAGTGAGCTGTCATTGTCTGGAATGTTCATCGTGGGTACCTCTTAATTTCGCATCCTATAGATAGCAAAGATGCTCCAGAACCTTGCGAATAAGCCATCTTATGCAAAGGAAGCTTATATGATCACCCTAAATCCCTTCGTCGAGAATAACAAGGCACGGATCAACCAGTTTCTCAATAGCTTGTGCGAGGTTGGCGACTTCTATGACACTCTTGAAGTATGCGATCTTTTGTTTTGAATTGTACTTTTCAGTGACGTTTACACCCAGATGGATCAATACATGGCACTCTCCAAGAAGGATCTTACGATTCACATCACTATGAACGAGCTGTACAACACCCACGCACTGATTTTGCAACATATCGAAACCCTTGTAAGTAAGTTAACTGTTGCACGGACTCCTTCACTCAGCGACGTTCAGTCACCGAATGACAAGCAACATCTGCGAATTCTCACCGACGAACTCGGGCCTGCTCCATCTCAGGTTCCCCGTAAAGAGAACCGTACAATTGAATTGAACCTATACAGTCGCTGGGAGACTCCTGTCCAAGATCTGCATACGGCGCTTATGGATTCGATCTCCCAGAGTGACATGCTATACATGGAGACAAAGTCTATTCTCGTTCAACTCATCCGTTCTCTCCCACACGCTGCTGAAAAGCGACCGTACAATCTCACAGCGCTGGCGGAACGTGCGGCAACCACTAAAGACGCCACTCTTGTGCGCAAAGGTATCAAGGTCAAGGAAATGCTACGCGAGCTCGAGGAGTTAAAGATTATCGACCAAGCAGATGGCTACAAGCTTATGCAGGAAGAGGTGTCTGCGGAACTTGTTCATTTGGGTAATCTCCGTGATAAGGTGCTACTAGAGACTAAGTCCCTGGAGGCCGTCTATAAAACGATTTGTGATCACAACAGCTATCTGCGCTCGCAGCTCGAACAGTACAAGGCATACCTACAAAACGTCCGCTTGACAGCTTCTAAGGATAAGGGAAGCACAACAGGTGTCGGTGTCGTAACCGTTGGTGGGAGAGAGAGGAAGCCGTCGAGAAGTGTAGTCCTTGGTCCATATAGGTTTACTCATGCACAGCTGGAGAAGGAAGGGATCATTGTTGAGAGCAATGTTCCAGATAATCGGTGAGTCATGTGAGGTCGTGAAGAAGACATCTGAATCTGGCCTCCTGCTATAGCCGCCCGAACATCTACTTTAATATCACATCACCAAGTCCTGGAACCTTTATCATCTCGTTACACTACAAGGGACGGGAGAAAGCAATCCTTGAGATGGATCTGAAAATTGACGATCTACTGGAGAAGGTATTCACCTGTCCTCCTTACCTGATACAGTTCTCAATTGAGCCAATAGCAAAAAGATAACAAACACTTGCTAGACCTGGAGTACGTTCAACTAAATGTACCGAAGGTGCTTGCCCTCCTGAAAAAGGTCTTCGCTAAGCGGTGAACGACACTCCCGACCACTAGACCTATCTTTGATGAGTTTATCTCTTTACTTATCTCGTATTCATTCTGTCATACCCGTCACTCCTTTTCCTTTGTTCGATTTCCAGTCTCGTCTTATTACAGCGTACGCTTTTCCCCAGTGACTCTGTTCGTTCTGGAATTTTTGGATGTATTACATGTGTAGTTATGTGTGTTTCTGGATACCTGTCTTCCTAACTCCAAATACTCTCGCTTACCCTGCGACGTTGGACACGCTCCACACAGACCCGCTCTGCTTTGGCGCTTGAGTTGTCCCTATGCCAATCGAACAGCTTCAGGCTAATTTGAGCGGGGCAGCCAGTCGCGACGAACCAATGCCGCGGTATTGTTTGTTAGCCATGTCGCCTTGTCGATTAAAACGGCAAGTCCTCTCTTCGACTACTACCTTCCTTGCGAGCATTTTCAGTTTGAAGCCCCACCGGATGTCGAAGTCTCGGTAGATGCACCCTGCAAGAACTGAGATGTCACATCCGCTCTCGGTACCACTCCTATTCGCTCTTATTTTTTGTCTGGGAACAGTCCTGGCAAGGTCATTGATATCCTTGCCGAGCTGGCTAGTGTCAAATGTACTTCAGTCAAACAGTACTGCATCGGGCAGCAGTGGGGTTTCACCTGTCTCAATGGCTGGTGACGGGTGAGTGCTCGTCCGCACCTGGTATACGGCGCGCTCATTTCTCCAAGTACCTATTATACCATCATTCAAGCGGGTGAAATCAGCTTTCGGGCGTCAATAGACACTGGGTCATCTGATCGTTCGTCGAGAATCTTTCTATATACTCTGCCTCCGCTAAAGTTGCCGTCACTTGGCAGTCTGGTTGGTCTCGACGGCCTGTAGCACAAGAGCCTGCTCAGCGGTTCCAAAGTACCCATTAACCTATGCCTCGCCGACGTTCGTTTCAATCAACAACAATTCTACCATGTTCGGTCTCAGCTATGCCGATGGTACCAGTCAGTGTTTCTCAACAGCTATGTTGTCAGCTATTGAATGACATCGTGGGTCCCTCGAGATGCATCGGGATTTGTTGCAAGGGAGTCCATCGAGGTCTCAAACGTCACAGTGCCCAGTCAAGTTTTTGGTGGGCACGCTGATTCATCGTGGCATTTTAATGACCCACAACCAACCTCTCTCACTTCGCAGGAGTGGTAACGAACTCGAATGTCACGCTCGTTGATGATGTCAGTGGTGTTATCGGGTTTGGATTTTCTCGACTGTCGGAAATTTACGCATCTACTCCGAATGGCGTGTGTTTTGTGCGGGATGAATGCTTTCGAGCTCATTGGTAGTTGTTTTCAGCCCCACCGTTTATCGCAAGTTTGGCTCAGCGAGGCATACTGGACTACCCCATTTTTGGACTCAGCTTGACGCGAAACTCGACTGGTACACTCGCGTTAGGTGAGAGCAAACTCTGTTACGCGAACAAGCAGAGTTAAATGATCGACTGGCAAATTTCAGGTGCTATCGATGCCTCGATTGTACAGAATGCGAGCGAGATTGTCTGGAACGAAGTAGTTCCCTTTTCTCCACTAGGAACACAGACGAATACCACAGGATACATGTACTGGGCCATTTATATGACAAGCTTCGCGGTATGTACTGTGCGAAACAGTAGTTGCCCCTTGCTTACTCCTGGTAGGTGAACGGGAGTGTGCTAACCCCGATACCCACGTATTCCGGACCAGCTGGAAATTCTTCAATTACACTTTTAGATGTGTAAGTGTTATTGGATCAGACTATGAATGTGGTGTACTGAGGTGAGTTTACATAGGGGAACTCCTGGGTTGTATGGACCCTACCAAGATGTGGGTAATCTCGGGTAGGTCTCTATATTATCGCACTCATCTTTACTTGGTAGGTGACGCGATTGTATGCACTCTTCCCTGAGAGTCGACTTGTAGACGAGAGTGAGTAGGGATTACTGGATATTTGAATGGTTGGTTGAATAACCCTCAGGTGGACAATGGGCAATTCCTTGCACTTCATCCGCGACCCTGACATTTAGTTTTGGGTATGTGATAGCCACCTTCTATCAGTTCTCGTCAACGAATGTGGCAGAGACGGCACTGCGTTTGTCCTTCAGCCCACCGACTATCTCATCGGTCCTACGACAGGCAATCCTAACCTATGTTTGTCTTGGCCGAAAGCTTCGCCACCCAGCACTGATGGCATCGACTGGTTGCTTGGTAAGGGTGACCACTGTTCCTTGCCAACTGCTGCTGTAACGGTCTTCTCAGGGACACCGTTTTTACGCACCGTATATTCTGTCTGGAGGTAGAGCACAAGCCTTGTCCCTTGCGTTCCCATACTCACCTGTATAGCTATGGCATCGACTATGTTCAACCCCCGATGATCGGCTTGTATGCGCCCACGAACTCTTCGACACTCATCGAGTCACCCGGTGTTCTGGCATCGTTCTTCTCTTCTATGTCTGCCACTGTAGCAACCACGCTACCTAACTACCCGTTGGCAACTCCAACTTATACGACGCCACCCTACGCCTTTAATACTTCTGTCGCTGCCACTCTGGGAGAAATCGTTGATTCGGAACTCGCGACTAGCACGTACCCACCAATGCTTGTTTCGCCCGTGATCAGCGCAACTGCGCTTCCGGTGGTGTCGGATCAATATACGCTAATTGAGACCAATGCACAAGGTCAGCTTGTAACGTCTACGTATCGCCTCATGGAACCCTCTGTAGCTCTCGGAGTGCCTCCAGGGTGGAGTCGTGCTCGGACACGTCGAGTGCCAATGGCTGCGTTCAGCACGTCAGTCCTCGTGGCTGTCTGCACGAGTCTGTGGATATTCTAGCGAACCTTCCTTCTCGTTGTTTCTAATATTATGAAGACCGTTGGACTTCTCTGCATCATGTTATTGCTCGACGCTCGTCGGGATCTCTTGGGTTGGACTTCGTAGTGGTTTCGAATAATGGTCGTGTTACTCGGACGATCTATCTACAAGTGTTACTCTCAAGGTGTGCCGTGTGTTTCCGTTGCGTGTATACAGTCATCTTCGTTGGGATGCGACTAGCGTCATTCACTCGGTTTGTGCTCTCAATGCCATGCATCCAACATTCTTCATCGTCATTGCTGACTGCCCCTCTCGACCCCCACGCCTCCACCAGCTGTTCACCTGTCGCTCCCTGCCACTCCCACACGACTCCACGTGTCGCAGTGGTTCGTCGACGAGTGCTGTGGTTCCTCAGACGTGCCTGCTGGCTCGATTGGCCCACACTTGTCATATCCGGTTTCAGTGTGCAACAACCTCGTTCTTGACCACTCCCAGGTTATCTGGGGTCTGTATCCTCACCGTTTCGCCAGACTCAGATGACTTGAGCGGATTGACTGAAATAGTCGATGCAGTTGACGTAGGTCGGATTCTCTGCTGACATGGTATGGTACAGGCCACCCATTTGGTGCGGACGACCACGACAGCGCATGGCGTGTACCTCTTGGATACACATCGCGCATGTTGAGATGAATCGCTGTATGCTTTATGTTAGACCATGGACATCGCATTCTTGACAATTTTACCTACTCTATGCATGTAGCATTGTCGATTTCCTCCCTACATAGAAACCACCTATTGGAACGGCAGGTACATCTCGAACGTTGGACGGGCGAGTGTTAAGCGGCGAGGTGGCTCGCTGGCCTGCACCATTTTCACGGATGGTAGGGCACTGGCGAACCCATCCCAGCTTCTCCATGTATGTGCGTCTGAACCGCCTCATCAAGAAGACCAGTGTGGCCGGGTTAGTTTCGTTCTTGAGAACGTGCCTTCCGTGAACTGACCATTTTTCAGCCATATAAATACCGGGACGCCTAGTTGTATCCATGAGGGCGGTGAGTTAGGATATGCTCTCAGTGCTTCATTTGGCGCTGTCATGGACAATTTGAACCTCGTCGTAACTTGTGTTATTGGCGACGGGACGCCGACACTGGCCCTACTGCAACCGCATGGCGTGGCTTCAAGATGTACTTAGTACATCGATCCCACAGAGTCGGGTGCCGTTCTCCCCATCCTGCATCTCGTTTGGTCCAAGATCTCAGAGCGCACCATCTTTGGATGTATGTACTACAAGGAACTAATTGCACTATTCAG
>JBBPJW010000332.1:0-35512 GCA_038088935.1 Pulveroboletus aff. viridisquamosus
CTGGCATGAGCTGGGGATTTCCCAGTTTTGTGCACTTGAGCCTTGCGCTTTATACAAGTTCCTTGACCCATCTACCTCTTGCCTAGTTCTCTTGGGGTCTAGCTAAAACCCAAGCTTTGTTGTTAGCGATCACTAGGACCAGATCACAGTTTTCAGCAATGGTTAAGCAAACACTGTTTCAGTATTGAAGAAAAGAAGGGTAACCACTAAGCCAAATCTTTTTATTTGTGGCAAGCCAAAAACTCCAATTGTCTACCCCAATGCCTTACCACACAAGTTATATGCTGATTGTCTCCATACTAAACAAGATCACATGCCAGTACCCTCCTAGTCATGTGCTTACAGCCTTCAAGGGTTCAGGCCTAAGAAGAAGATACTGTCATTGTTATAATCATTTTTCACTTTTCACATCATGTGATCCTGAAAACTCTTACTTTGTCACCATTTCACCATTTTTACATTTTCACTTTTCACATCTTCACAATTTACATTCTAGAACATTCCAGACCATGACATCATGACCTGGCAGATACCATGAGGTACTGCTAAGGTACTCACTTCTTTATTGCCATTGGACTGATTACTGTAGCATACTTTAGGGCAGACTTTAGTTACTTGGTCCATGCACACTTCTGTATCATATATAAAGAACTGGTGCAAGCTAGGTAAATCCCCAGTCTTGTGCACTTAAGCTCTATGCATTATACAAGGCCTTGACTTTTCTTTTATTTCCTCTTGCCTAGTTTACTGTGGGCCTAGCCAAAACCACAGCTTTAGGATTAAGCATTCACTGGTTCAACATTGAGACATGAGGCTAGGATGGCTGCTGCCATTTCAGTTATATTCTGCATTTTAAATCCAATTCTAATTCAACTTCTACTTGACTTTCCATACTCAGTGTTTGCCAGTAGACTATTCATGTATCTCTGGCCCTTCTGCTACTACTTCATTCCACTCCAGTTATGCTTATGCTTTTCCTGCACTAGCAATACTATAGCTACTCTGTTATAATGCATATTTTTCCTTTTATTTCATTTTTCATTCTGTTGCATTTTCTTCTGAATCTTCACATATTTACATCACGTGACCATGTCACATCTTCACTATTTCACATTTCACACCTTCACCACTTTACACTTCACTAGATCTAGGCTAATCTAGCCTATAATCTCATATTACCTGTTTTTCTTATGTATTTCTAAACTTTCACTCCCTTTCTGCCATTGGGTAGCTTACTGTACACTACTGTAGGGCAGGGCACACTCTCTTGATTCATGCTCAAGATACAATAGTATAAAATGGGTCCAAGTCCAAGCTGGAGTCTCCAGTCTTGTGCACTTGAACCTCTAGGGTTTTTACAAGTTCTTTAACTCAGTATCCCTCTTGCCTAGTTCTCCTAGCCTCTAGTTCAATGGCTAGGCTCCAGCAGAACCCCTAGCAGCAGCAGGAGTGCACATCAAGACTATAGGTATAGTTGCTCAAAGTCTTGTAGTATAACATGCTTTAATCCTCCATTCCATCTTTATTCTATTCTATTTTCAGCTTTGTCTCATTTTCAGTCTTTTAGTACAACTTTGTTTCTACCTCATGCTCTCTGAACTATTCTGCTTCATTTTTACACACTTTTCTGCTCTTGTTCCTGTTACATTTCTGTTTTGCCTCTTGTATCTTTTTACCACCTTTTAGTTTTAGACTAACATGCCTTGATGCTGTTATTGCTAACATCTTCATTTATCTTCAAGATGTATTGGCACTTGTCCTCACTTTTGAGACAACTCCAGTCTCCTCTCCTTACTTAGATCTTTTTGCACTTTAAAACTATAAGTACTGTAACTCCTGTATAATACTGTAGCTTGAATATCAAAAAAAAAAACACCCTCCATTTTGAGTTCATTCTTACTCTAACTGAGCTTTCAAGCTTATCCTCTGAAGCTCTGGTTTACTTTAAAGTAACACTAGGCCTTAATGGAATTCTCAAGGAAATTCTAAGGGCTTGTTCTCATTATAACTAGGTTTGACAATCCTTGTCTTGCCTGTCCTGTATATTGAGCTGTAAGATCACTCTTCTCTCTCCCTCTGACCCCTCTGTAAATTGAAACATCAGGTTATGCAAGGGTACACCATATAAGGTAAAGCCAAGTTCTATCTGATCCAAGGAAAGCTCCCTTTGATCTTCCAGAATCTCTGGACTTCTTTGAAAGCTCTCAGAGCTATGCCCTTACCTACAGGTTAAGCACCATTAGCAGGCTTAATCTAGAAGTTTGTTCTGAAGCTCTTCCTTATTATTACCCTGAATTCTAATAGTATCTGAAATGCACAGGCAGATACATTGAACTAAGATGGTAAATAACTACTACTACCCTGAAGGGTGCTCCAATAACTAGAGTTGATTTTGACTAGAATCAACTAGAACTAGGCAAGAGGAAGATATTAAATCAAATAACTTGTATAAAGCAATAATGCTCAAGTGCATAAGACTGGGAAAATCCAGGCTGTGAACTGAACCTTTATATATTGTACAAAGTTGAACACAGACATGTAAGTCTGGCCTACTCTAAACTACTGCTCAGTCAGCCAACCAATGGCAGAAGAGAAGCATCTAACTAGAGACAACATATACTAACCATAAGGCATAATATCATGATCTAGACCAGTCTAGACTGTGACTGTGTGAAAATATGAAGAGGTGAAATAGTGAAATGGTAAGGGTTCCCAGGATCATGTGATATGATCATGTAAAGAGTAAAAGAAAAGTAAAAAGATAGTAAAAATAAAAAAACATTATAACAGTATCTTGCACCTAGAATTACTCTCTCTAGCCTCCCTACAGCCTAGCAGCATGCTTGACTTAGAAGATTTTTCAGCACCTCCAGGATTAGATCTAACAGTGAAGCAACTAAATGGTTATAAGTTACAATGTTAAGCAGTTTTAACAGGCTTACTGTATACTAGTTTAGGATAGGCTAGACTTACATGGTCTGTGTGCCATTCTGTAGTATAAATAAGGGGCTAAGTTCAAACTTGGGCTTTCCCAGTCTTGTGCACTTAAGCCTTGTACTTTATACAAGTCCTTGACTTCTTCTATATACTTCTCTTGCCTAGTTTTCTGGCCTCTAGTTTAATGGCCTCTCAGCACAATCCAAGACCACACCCATTAGTGTTAGCACAAGCCTTTTAGCCTTTTTGTCTAGTCAACATGATAGTCATGTTTCAAAAATGCCTATAAAAATAGAACTTACTCTTAATAGATATTAAGCTACTAAGGAACTTAAACTAGAAATGGTACCAAGTATATGCTCTAAGCTTATGTAACTTTTACCATAAATGGAAGTCTAATGTGTGCCAGTCAAAATTACAACAGCTTTTACATTCAGAAGCTACAGTTACTTTAAAAACTAATCCAATATCTAATTTTAATCCAGTGCATGAAGCACACCATAATCACATGAACAAATGACACTTTGCTTTGGTGGGATGTATTGTGGTAGAAACCCTTGGCTACACCTTTTCTCTATACATTACAAGATGAACACCTTATTGGGCTGGTTTATATACTTTTGATTTGAAAGTTGAAATCTCTATTACATTAAGCTATATTTGTTATTGCAAACAAAGATACATATGTAAACAGTATGTCTGAGTTTCAAAATACTCCCATGCATCCTTATTTTCTACTTCCATCATCATGTAATCTCTTACAGCTAATTAAAAGACTATTATTCTTGATTAACTTGATGCTGGCCACTCAGCTCATATTATTGTCACCCAGCTTGGTGTTGTATATGCTACTATATTAAGGCTATCTTCCAAAGAGCACCCAGACCTTCAGAAGTTCACTGATGGTCATCCATTCAAGCTTTCTCCTATCAATATTTACCATGCTATCCACCTTATTTTCTCTCATAGAGCAGAGAATGCTATTCAAGTGAATAAAGGACTCTCTGATCTCACCAATCAACCCCTCCATTCCAACACTATTCACTGGCACTTGAAAAAAAGTGGCATGAAAGCTGTTTCCAAGCTAAAACAACCTCTTCTTTTATCAAAACATTACAAAGCCTGGTTAAACTTTGCATATGCTTACAAGAACTAAACTATAAAGGATTGCAAGAAGATGATATGGTCTAATGAGACCAAAATCAATCACCTGAGGTCAGATGGAAAGAAATGGGTGTGAAAAAAGCCAGGTAAGAGGCTCAGTGATAGGCTAATGGAGAATACTATTAAGCATAATGGAGACTCTGTGATAATTTGGGGCTATATGACTGGGGAGGGAATTGGCTATGCCACCAAGATAGATAATTGAATGGATGGTAATCCTTACCTTCAAATTTTGAAGAATGAACTGCTAGAAACTATTTAGTATTATGGTCTCAATTCTTTTGACACTATCTTTTAGCAGGACAATGACCCCAAGCACACTTGCAAAAAGGTCAGGAAGTGGCTGAAAGAACAGGATTTCAGGAATATGGTATGGCCTGCACAGTCTTCTGACCTCAATCCCATTGAATATCTCTGGTGGTACCTCAAAAAAAGACTTGCTAAGTATAAAATGCCTTTCAAGGATATAAAGAAGTCATAAAATAGAATTCAGGTGAAGTGAAAGAGGATATCAGTTGCAGAGTATCAGAAATTGATTGAGAGCATGCATAGAAGGGCCAGGCAGTACTCAAGGCAAAGGAAGGCTATGCCAAGTACTAATGATATTCTACAAATCAAAAGTACATAAACCAGCCCAATAAGGTATTCATCTTGTAATGATCATATTTTGGTAGCATCTGAATGGAATCACATGATATATAGAGCAAAGTTGTAGCCAAGAGTTCCCACTAAAATACATCCCACTGAAGTAAAGTGTTATTTGTTCATGTGATTGCAGTGCACTTCATACACCAGATTGGAGTTAGATATTGAACCAGTTTTTGAAGTTACTATATGTGTTATCTTATTTTCCTTTACCTCCATTTCTTTCTACCAATAATACTTGCAACTTTGTATATTTTAACTCCAAACAATTCCAATAAAACCTCAGTAGTGACTTCAATCTTACTTTCTATTTCTACTCCTGTCTCTTCTTATCCATTCCTGTTACCCTTTAGTTTTACCTTGACATGATGTTGTTAGTGTCATGTCTGACATCTTCATTTTTTTCCAGGATGCATTGGCATCTGCTTTTGCTTCTAAGACAACTTCTGTCTTATCTTCTTTTCTTTGTTAGATAATTCACTTCTTCAAAATATAAGTACCTTGTACCTTAGTTTGAATATCAACATAATCCAGTGCTCTCTTCTGCTGTTCTAAATTCTCCCAAAAACTTGTAAGCAGGCTCTATATCCTTACACCTTTGAATTCTGTTATGGTTTTTACTTATTTTACCTTTTATTCTTGCTATTTCTATTTTTGCTGTTTGCCTTACTATAGCTACTTTGTATTGGCTTGTGTATAGCAGCTATAATAGGGTATTTAGGTGAGTCAAGTCTATTTAGACTTAACCACTGGTTTATCTTGTGATTTCTTCAGTCTTAAGTACTCCCAAGTATTCCTTTTCTCTTGCCTGGCCCAGTTTAGGGGTTAGGCAGTATTTTGCCCTTGTTCATCTCCTTGTTGCTCTTGTTGTCAAGCCAAGACCATAACAAATTCAAGTCTCTACAATTTACTCTGACCCTTCAATCTCTTTCTACCCTCTCCAAAATTTGGGGCACTAGAACTAGTGCAAACACATACCACATAAAATGAAGCTGAGCCCCATTCAACCATTTCTCCAGAGCATTTCAGAGAAGATCTGGAGTATGCTCAGCATTAACAGAATATCAACATAACTTAGTACTCTTTTCTTCTGTTCTGAATTCTCACTCAACCTTGTGGGCAGGTATTATACCCCACATCTCTGAGTCCAAGTCTCTATGACTTACTTTGACCCTTTGACCTCTTTCTGTTCCCTTTTGAAATTTAAGGCACTATAACTAGTGCAAAGGTACATCATATAAGATAAAGCCATGCCTTATTTAACCATTACTCTGGAGTATTCCAGAGTATATCCAGAGTACATCCTGAATTTAACATAACAGCATTTTTGCACTATTTTGGTGCTCCAATTTTAAAAGGGTCAGAGATATACTGGAGATACAACACAAGTTAAGGAGACTTGCAGCAGAGTATAAGTATGACTAGACCACTCACAAAGAGAGAGAGATTCAGAGAGGTAAGAATATCAAGTATTGTTAATATTCAAACTGAGGAACTTTAGAATACAAGTACCTAGCCTTAAGTACCTTGGAGAAGAGAATTATCTAAGAAGGGAAATAAAGATGTAATAAAAGTTGTTTAAGAAGTGAAGACAGATAATAATCCATCCTGGATATGAATGGAGATGTCAATAATGACACTGGCAGGGAAAGTGTTACATATTCATGCACAACTACACTTTTACTTCATATAATTATGGGAGACATACTTCTTTTTAGATAATTCTAGCTTATGGTCTGATTTATTATGAGTATCTTTATGATCAGTAGTCACATGACTCAGGATCTGGGATCTTTCTAGGATCTGCCCATAAATCTTTCCATCTTAGATCTTTAATACTATCTCCTAGAATCTGACAGATCTATGGATCTGCATCTATGATCTGATCTCATTGTTATGGATCTAGACCAACAGCAAAAGGAAACCACCTTGGGGGGTGCCCAAAACTGGGGAGACAAAAAAATGGCAGCCTAGGGAAGGCACTAGAAAACAAGGTAAACAAGTAAACAAGTGCTTTAGACTGGAAAACCAGTATATGCCCTTGCCCCTTTATATATTGCTAAAAAATGTGCATGGACCAGGCCATGAGGAGTACATGAGATAGCTGGTATATAGAGAACAATGCTAAATAAGGAAATAGGGCAAAGGGAAATTAAATAGGAACCAATGGCAAATAGGAAGTAATTAGTAAAAAAAAAGCAAGGCAAAGGTAAGGTATGATATCAGAGGGCTAGGCCATGACATCAAAGAAAGTCTAGGCTACAATGAGGTAAAAGGCTATGCTACATGAGGTACAAAGGCTAGACCAGGCTAAACCCAACCTTATGGCATGATAAGATATAAGATGAGATAAGATGAGATGAGATAATATCAAAAAAAGCGATCAAAGATAGTAAATAGTAAAGAGAACTTAGCTTAGGGTAAGAATAAAAAATAGCCCCTATTTAAGTAGTGCCAGTGTATAACACTCATCTGTGGCAGAGATCCCTGTTCTCATGTAAGACCCTGGTCTTTCATTACAAGTCATCTCATTTTCTCTTCCATTTCTTTTTCTTAATATGCAAGGTCACTGCCTTACTTCTTATCTCCACTTCATGCCTTCTTCTTATTTATTTAATAGTGTACTTTTACTGCTAGTGGTGTCCATAGCTAGTAGGAAGTCTAGAGTAGGCTTAGTATATATGGTCTGTGCATTACCCTGGGCCATATATAAGAGGTATGTATGGGTGGTCAAGTCACTTCAGATTTAATTACTTTGTACTTTGCAGTTTGCACTTTTTTAAATCTCAGCCCTTTTCAAAGCTTAGCCCATAGTTGCTTGAGCATGAGTCTCTTCCAAGTCCTCCTCATTGATTTCTCTTTGGTTGGTCCTCTTTAGAGCCTTCTCTTTGAGTTTTTCTTTGTATTTCTCCTCTGTTTTTAATGTCTAGGTTTAGTTTCTGGGATCCAGAGTTGTAACAGAAAGTGTCAGAATGAAACAGATATTTGACAGAAGAAACAAGGGGAAACTAAAATACAAGACAAGAAGTAAAGCAGACTAAATATGGAGTTGTAATAAAATGAATGGAATTTGACAAGGAAATATCATAAGTAGTTTCAAGAGGAAAGGAATGGAGGGTAAAGAAATAGTAGCATGACTAACTTGAGAAGGCAAGAGTACCTGGAGTTTGCTCAGAAGGGATAAAGTAGCCTTAGCAGCAATTAGAGCATAACACATATATCTCCATAGTTTTTTCTTTAAATTATATAATTCTTTTTGAATGGATAACCCTGATCAATTCTTCTTATATACCAAGACTTTGGCCTTGTTTTTGTCACTCTGAGTTATTCAACATGCATTTCAAAAGTACCAAACACTTACTTAATTTTGCAAGTTACTATACTATACTCCATAATAACTATGTTACTCATGTATCTTAGTTCTTACAGACACATGTTACAGGTTGTTTAATATATCTCTGGATTTGAATCACAAAAAGGCTTGCAAAGTATAAAAATTCCCTCCAGTGGAATTTATAAATTGTAAAAAAGGATATAAGTGGAGTAGAAGAAAATACCAGTTAAGGAGTGTCAGAAGTTGATTAAAAGCATGCCTAGAAGTGTTTGGGCAGTACTTAAAGCAAGAGGAGACTATACCAAGTATTAATAATATTCAAATACCCCTTTCAAAAGTGAAAAAACCCTTTTTATGGTATTGCTGTTTCAAATGAACCATATTTCCAAATCCTGTGGGCCAAATCACATGACAGAAAGGGCAATCCTATATCCAAGAGTATGTACTATTTATAACTCCACCAAAGCTAAGCACAATCCCCACACTATTTGATGGTATGCTTTATATATTACAATCAGATAATTATAGAAAGAGTTTTTAAAGTTACTATAGCAGCAAATGTCTATAAAAATAGGGCTTATCCTCAGTATATGTCAAACTACTGAGGACATAAACTAGAACATGGTATGAAGTGTATGCTCCATGCTTATGTAAATATTACCTTAAATGGAAAACTAAAGCATATTTATAATACTTATTCTTTAAAATCTAAAGGCAAAGGTCTTCATCCATCCTACCATTAATATTAGCAGCATATTCGACTCCTTGCCAAGTCATATAGCCCACAATATCAAGGAGTCCCCTTCAAACTTAAGAATTTCATTAATTAGCCTATTATTTAGCTCTTTACATGCATTTTTCCATGGTTATTTGTGTCCATCTAATCCCATGCAATTGATTTTGGTCTTATCAGACCATACTACCTTTTTTTAATCCTCCAAATTCCAGTCCTTGTGTGTATAGACAAAGTCAAGATAAGCTTTATAATATTTGAAGAAAAGAATAAGGTATTTTTTTAAAACTACTGCCTTTATGCCAGACTTTTTCAAGTGGTGGCAGATAATATTAAGGCAGAGTGATTGGTTAATGATATTGAAAAGAGATTTGGTCACCTGAATTGCAGTACTGGCCTTATGAGAGGAAATAAAATAAATAGCATGTTAAATATTGGCAGAAGAAAGCTTGAATAAATAACCACCAAGAAACTTTTGAAGGTTAGAATGTTCCTTGCCATGAAGTCTTGATATAATGGAGTGATAAACACCAGTAGTGGACTAAATGAAATATAATAAGTGACCAGTGTCAAGCATAGAGAAAATATTATTTTTCTAAGTAGTAAAAAGAAACCATATAGTAATGGTGGTTAAAAGTAAAGAGGTGTGAAAACATTTTCAAACTCAGACATGTTGGTGATATGTGTATCTTTATTTGTATGACCAAATATAACCAAATAGCATGTGATTTTATTAATATTCTATGCCTTAAATCAAAAGTGAAAAAACTGTTGCAATGATGTTGTCATATTGAAATAACCATATCTCAGCAGGCCCTGGACCAAGCACATGATCCATGGACCAGTTTGTAGCTATTGGCAAGTACTAACTTTGATCTTACCAAACCTAAGCAAAGTTCCTATATGTTTTGACAGGACATTGCATGCCCTACATTTGAGGTTAGCACCGTATTGGTTTTTACAGTCACTGTAAACAGTCTGGGCATACCTAAACCAGCTACCATGAATGGGAATTCATAACATGAAAAGCAAAATTGGCATGGACCTGAGAAAGACTTGTAATTCATTCCATTTTGGGGGAAGCTGTTTACCTGTCTGTGTTCTTGTCTCTAATATTGGTCTATATCACTTGCTAGATGGCATAGTGCTGTCTGCAAGCTCGAAGTGTATTGTAGTGGGATCAGTCATCTGTTCTGTGAAGTATCCGCCTATGACTCCATGGTGTCAAACTCTTGACTGGAGATCAGACGAGTATGTGTCACCCTTATCAGAGGATCTGAAAGCTCGGATTCACGTACCAGGCCGAAAGAACTCCGCGTCCCTGCCCAGCCCTTGCTTGGCTCTCCACAGATCCTGTGTTACCTTCTAGAAGTCGCAGATAAGACTCGACTACTGGCCGTTTATCCCTAGGAACGCATCCGAATTCGAACGGAATGTATCGTGTTTGACTGACACGGGACACGTCATTCTATGATCTGGCTCGTGCAAACATAAGTAGCGTAAACTGGTGGCAACGGAATAGCACTAAACTTCAAGTACCTCATCTGCGCATCGCCGCTAGGGATGGTCGACAGGGCCCCAGGTGTGTGCTTGTCGCTGACACTTCATCATGACCCGTGGAGACCGAAGATGAAATCGGCGGGCCCTTCCAGCACCGAACCGATAAGTAAAAGGGAACCAGAGCCGGGCTTGGCAATCGCAATCTACTCCAAGACTTGCTCTCTTCGCTCCAGCGACTCCGGCGGTGCCACAAATGTCTGGACGGCGACGACCTCACGTACATTCCGTACACGTCACCGTTGGTCCCGTCTCTGTCCCATGCGCTGGCTGATATTCTATATGGAGATGAGTCTGGTGCTCGTTCATGCCAAATTTTTCTCGTCGGAGCATCACTTTCCTGGGCAGTCTAGAGCATATCTGGGTCATTATCTCCCCTGCAGCGGCGCAGGTCACGCCTTTCCCGATCGAGGTGTTTATCCATCAATAATAGACAGGGGCAATAATTCCACCGACGTCCACCATAGGTCCGCATAAGAGACCCATATCGGTTTGATTGGCTGCTCTTGAAAATGACTGGTGTTGTCGTCAGGGGAGGGGACATACATACTACGCGAGATCGAGGAGGTGAAGATACGAGTCTTGGTCTAGGGGAAAGCACGAGACACGTCTGTGAAATCGCACATATTGGAGTCACTCGCCACGTGCTCCATCACAAACGTGATACGGTCTTCTCGGTTTTTTTGCGTGCTCTTGTGTCAAGTCGGTCCGCACCAGCGGTTCACGCCCTCGGCGCAGTGTTCTTTCCAGACATGCTTGGTCCTCGTGCAGCAGTGGCGCACGTTTGATGCTTCCTACGCTTACTCACTTGGACGCTCCTCGCAAATCTGACACAGACACTACCACGCTATCGAAGTAGAGCAGGCACAAATATTTTCCTGAGATAAAGTGCAAGAGAGCAACCACGAGATAAAAAAAGAGGGACCTCACAAGGTAGGGTCCCCCGTTGACACGAAAACAGCAACACCACGTTGCTTGATGTTGCGGCACGAGTGATCTAATCGACTGTCCATCCTGATCTCAACTGATAAACGCTGGGAATTGCTAACCCGCAGGGGGCTTGCATTCTTGGTACCTGAGGAGTCCTCCATGCGATGTATGTGTCGATTCTAGGAAAACGAAATGGATGCGCACCTTGGGTCGTGTCACGGTCAAGTAGGTATTACTCCCAACACCTTCCTGCCTCTTCGACGAGCTCTTCCTGGACTTCTCGAGAGAATTTTCTTTGCAGAATCTTTCTTGAACAGTATTTTCTTAACTCCTGGTGAACCTCCTTGCGTGAACACCACTTATCAGGGGCACAGCCGCCAAGAAATTCCACGGATGTGCGCGGACACGAGCTGCATGAAAAAGTCCGCATGTTTAGTGGAGACGGAGATAAAGAATGCTTGGGCTCACCTCGAGACCGAGAAGCGTTAGGTTCGCCGAACGTGAACCGGTTCGTATGTATTGCGGGTAGTTAGTGAACTAGTACTGGTAATGAGCACCCATCTGGCTTAGGGGCGTCAAAAGCTCAAGATGTTCGAATGAAAGGGAAAAAAAAAAAAATAGAGCCGATTCACTTCGTTGTGTCGTTTCAACACGGCCTGAGTGATGCAGATCAGTTGGACCAATGAGGGCATACACCTGCTTGCGAATTGGTTCCTGCAGTGAAGAGTTACTCCAAACACCCAGCTTGATGGTCAGGACGACTTGAGCAAAGGAACCACACCGTGGCAGCATAATGTCAACATGCACGGATAAGATTTCAAAAGCAAATTGCAACGATGCTACATGAAGCAAAACCTACGGTATTACTGATAAAATAATGTAAACCGAAGTACATTGCGACGACGACAAATGCCACATTAAACAGACCAGTCGAGATTCATGCAAGACTCATCCACATGCCTGCTTCAGGGATCTTACTTCGAGCCTGGAGAATCTTCAGCGCACGCTGCCTTCCTCGTTCTTCATTCATGATGTTTGCTCGATTAGGACCTTCGTCGCTTTCGTCTTCCTCCGCATCTTCTTCGTCCCCCGCAATAAAGTCGAGTGCACCAGGGTCTATGGCCCTCGTACGATCCCGCTCCGCATATGAAGCCCTACGTAGTGTAGCTGAAGACGCACACCGTCGACCATCCGGGAAGACAGGGACTATCATCCTTGCTCGGTCTCCAAGAGATGTTATGGGCTGATACGATGCCAGTGACAAAGACTCTTTTTGACGAGATAATGGGATGATATCGATTGGTAGCGAGGCAGGAAATCCAGCATTTGCTAAGGACCATCGTACGTCTGCGTTCAATGAGCCTTGGTTCATTATCCTCAAGCTGTAAAACCTACCCCTGGAAGTATCCCAGTCACTGCCATCCACGTCCTCCGCTCGTCCAGAAGCATCCTCAGTTTCCTCCGGTATTAGCACTCCAGGAATGCCACTCCGCCGTCTACTCACGAATAATTGCCATGCCTTACTATTTCGCTTCCATGCACTTCTATGACTAGGGGTATTTGCCGCGACCAATTTCAATATTTCCTCTTCTTGTGGGTCGAGTTGTTCGGGGTATTTGTGTTGGGCTGCCTGTAGCAGTACGACGGGCGATGTTGTAAGTAAGGCATGATTATTTGATTCACTGGTCGCAGGATGCTCGGCGACCGTGGAGTGGATAGAGTAGGCCGGAAGTGATGGTGGCCGGAGAGATGACAGTGACGCTGGCAATGCCCCAAGACTTCCAACGCGATGACGTCCTCGGCGTCGTGTCTGAGCATTTTCAACGAATGGAAGGGTCGGAGCTGCATCTGAAGATCCGGGATCACTAGTCTCATCTTCCAAGTCAAATATCAGCTCTACAGTCACCGTCAGTGGCAGCAACAAAGACGAAACCAAAAGCCCTCACCATCGGCTCCTGAACTCATTCTTTCATCTGGGATGGTATCCGCTTTGATGTCGAATTGGACCTTCCGTGTTCGCGGTACGCCTCCACTGGACGATATCACACTCCGATCAGAGTTCGCCGGAAGATGTGCACGAATTCCTTCCGTCTCCCCGGCTGGTGTAGTTACCTTCGCGGCGTTCGAGTCACCGTTCTCTCTAGTAGGGTCTGGGATGTCCTCGCCTCGGATGTTCGGAGATGAAGTAGTTTGCTGCTGACGTGTGCGAGCGACATCAGCTTCCAGGATGGTGAAGTATTTAAAGCTGGCGGCCGTATCCCTGGTTTCGTCCATACTCCGTTTGAAGGGCTGCACGATACCATCACTCTTCACACGTGGAGACAATTCTCGTGAAGATTCGAGAAATGACGACGGTGAACCTTCTGGGGAGCCAAGCGAGGAGGGGTGAGATGAGTACGGAGGTGGTGACGTCCCGGCCGATTCTTGGACCATGGGTGCATGATGGAATTCCGAACTCGCTAATGAGGCCGAAAGGGAGGAAATTCTCGGAATTGAGGATGATGGAGACATCGTTCTTGTAGCTGTGCCCGGGGTTGGCACGAAATTCCTAATTGAGATGAGAGGGGGCGACGAAAGGCCACGTGATCCGTCCCGCACCCTGGCCTCCGTGACGTTAGGCCCTGTGTGCTTCTCCACCTCAGCTATGTTCTCGACAAATCTCCGCCAAAGCATTTCTACGTCCTGTCGTAGCCCGTCATTAGCTCTTTCCAACTCTGAGAACTTATCTCGAACAATCGCCGCTATTTGTTCCTCTGCCAGCGATCTGAAATGCTCGGAAGCCTTCGCAGCAATCGACGACAAATGGGCAAAGACGGGATGAGAAGGAATGAAGGGCGCCGGAGGGAATAGCGACTTCACATTGTATAAAAATGGTCCTGTAATAGCGCTCGGCTGTGCGAGGGACTCTTGAGGGTATTCATGAGTTAACTGTGTCGATATCCCCGTTGGTGCCACATTCCCGGGCAAGGCAATGCCAAAGGTAGTTGAATACGTGGGTGAGGATGACAGCTTCGTGATGTCCCCGGCAAGCTAGAACGACGACAAGTAATGATGAGTCAACATCACTAAAGTGGCGATCGGTCTTCCAAGAGAGACATGCTATGCTGGAGGACAGAGAAAGCGATCACGCATGCAATATGGACAAACGACCGATGGGAGCACAAAGAAACCGCCGATATTGCTCCTTCCAATGCACTAGAAAAGGACGGGAACCAGCCAAACCACTTACCAGACAATCCTTATGCACTTCGATCCATCCGCAACTGCTCAGAAGGGTCTCCTGTTCTACCCAGTCGGGCGTGGGGAGCAATGGGCCTTCCTGGCGATCAACATCGGATGCCACAAGCTGTCGAACACGATATGCTACCATCTGACAGAGTAGACAGGTGAGCGTCGTAAATCGGATGCATCGCGAAGAGTCCACGATGGGCGGGCCGATTTTCCTTGTCCTCATAGTGACCTGTGGATGAGCCTGAAGAGACAGTGAAAAAAGAGATGGTCAGCGAAAAAAAATGAAATAAGATAAAAGTAGAGTATCCATGTGCCCTACAATGGAGATGCCCCGCTCGCCGACGTACGTCAGTGTGTATTCCGAGTCACCAGCTGCGGCCATGAGAAAATTGGGGGGTTTCTCTGGGTGAAGTAGGGGTTGTATGCCAACGTTGAGACATTTGCAGGCCCTTGACGGCGGGTCTTTGTGCGTGTCCGCCATTGTGATAGTTGCGGTGGTGGAGAGAGTAAAGAAAATGGGACGACCAGCGTTTGGCGGTGCAGACGAGGTGCAGCAACGGATTAGATGAATGTCCGGTGCCGTGCGTACTTGTTTCGCACCCCGAAAAGGAGAGATGAGTTTCCACGGTCACGCCCCTGCTCGAAATTCCTAAGATCTGAGGCCAAATTCAATAATTTGGTCACAGTTTTAGACACCACTAGAATTTTCTTTTTTTTACACAAAAGTACTCCGGTCTTATGGGGATTTCTGTCATTCAGTAGTCGTCCAGCATCGAGCATCCAGTAATGCACAGGCACATACAACGTAGGTACGGGAGATAGCGCGACCGGACTGTTCGGGTGCAGACGCTGCCACCGCGAGGTTGCACACCACCTTCTGTAACACTGCCCCCATTCTCATTGGTTACTTGTCCTTCTTCGTTTCCCCGTTTCCGTCAGCGTTGACGGCATCTTCAGCCATAACTTGACCATATTCGTTCACCCGTTTGGGATCGATCCGATATATCCACCGCTGTCCGGCCACCGGCCACATGTTAAACCAACGCCGTGTACCATAGGTAGAACAATCTCCTACCTGGTACAAGAATACCAAAAACACAAGGTCGTCCCGGAAGCAGGCAAGTCTATGAAGGGTTGGCATCTTGATGCAAAACCTGTGCAACGATAATTGCATGAACTCCGTGCCCCATGTGATCACATAGAAACAGATTATGATCCTTACGCAAATAGGTCGTCTACCACCGTTGAAAGTGTTTTATAAATCATTGCTTTCATTGGCATATGAGCCACGCTCTGCCGCAATGCGCCAATAAGAAACCACAGCGGATAGATATAGTAACGACGAACCTTCAATTTATAATTGATGATGAGCTGGGGTATCAACTGTGCCTAGAACAATTGCCACCAGGGTAGGAAAAAACCCTTGCAAACGAGATGCCTGAATATACTCACAAAGCCAAACATGTATACAAAAGAGGTTAATGTTGAGATAATATAGCTGTACCACCCTCTGTGTGTCTCGTACACAAGGGAGTAGATACTATATGCTGCGAGCAACGGGATGGCAACGTAGGATACGTATCGGAATGCAAGCTTGTCGTACCTGAAGGGCTCCTGGTCAGCGCGACACACTTCCCCGCCATCTCCAGTCCACTTACTCCTGTGTCCTCTTCTCATCCTCGCTCAGAATATGCTTGTCTGATCATGTTATCTGTAGCACGCAAAGTATCAAAAACGTGGGAGGCCATACCTTTAATACTCAGCACATAGGGGAACATCGAACCGGCAGGCGAACGCACGATGCTGATGTCAACCGCCTTTGTGATCTGATTCCGAATGTTAAAACAAGTGCGATAATCGCTTGCGTATCATGACTTGCTTTCCAAGCTTCGATGACAACTCCAACTCCAGAGCCGAGAAGAATCATCCAACTCGTGTCTGCATTGTTGTCGATGAGGTACAGAAGAATCACGGTCTGGACAAACACATTGGTTATGATCTGGAAATATATCAGATGTGGCACGATCGTAAGTCCATCAACTGCAAGCGATGAGCGTACCGTTCTGTGGGGTCGAAAAATGCAGTCAGAAGAATGAGGATGACACAACGTGCCAGAGGCTTACCTGACAGACACCCCCACGAGTTCCTTCTGTTGACGCCAATGTGACACGTCGGACTTGAATGCAAGCATCTCAAATCTGCACCGATCAGTTGGGTTAGCTTGACACCAAACCAGACCTAACTCACACTGTGTGCAGAACGCCAACAAGTCCAGTCAAGGCAAGGAACCATGGATTAGTCTCAAGCAACATCCTCTTCACTTCATCTAGCTCTGCGCCAGTGCCACCACCCTGTTGCTTTACCGCTTCATCGAAGCT
This sequence comes from Pulveroboletus aff. viridisquamosus, assembly GCA_038088935.1. Taxonomy (NCBI): domain Eukaryota; kingdom Fungi; phylum Basidiomycota; class Agaricomycetes; order Boletales; family Boletaceae; genus Pulveroboletus; species Pulveroboletus aff. viridisquamosus. Next base: position 16,910 of record JBBPJW010000332.1, read on the forward strand.
TTGTGTCATTGACGCGAAGACTTGAAACTTAAAGTATGACATTGGCTGGAACGTTATCTGCAACGGCACGCTAGGGGTTGTGGCATTAATTTCCACGAGGTGAGACCGTAGCAACCAAAAATCATTCGGAAAGACAATTGGTTTGTAAAACCCTTTCGTTCCGGTTGCGTCCCTCGTGTTAGGAACCAGGTGGATATCTACTGTGGTATAAGTATCGCCTGATTTGCAAAAAAAATGGATACCCACGTTCGGATATGACCGGAGGCAATTTGTCAAATGGAAGGGCAGTCTCGTCAGAGATAAGAGCCAAAGTCAAGTTCTATACTACTATTAGCGCCCCGTTGCACAGTCAGCTAGTAACGGTGGCGCACCCTATACCAATGTGAAACAATCGCATCCTCCTCAATAACCTTACAGATTTGAGTTGGATTGAACCAGGTAACAACCTAGAAATATACCTCTTCCCCCTCTTGTGGATCATCGGAATTACTTAAGAGGTTTTTCTCCCTACGGATCCTGGCCTTTAGTAGGTACCTAGTCAGTACTGTATCACAAACAAAGTAAGAGAACCATTATAAGAAGACCTCGCAAAAACCAACCAACATTTGCGAATATGGTGGACCGACTGAGGGTCAAACAATGGACTCGATGGGTCCGGACTTGCCCCCTCCTTTGTAAGGAAGACATCCGCCCAAAGAGACGCGTTATGCTGAACAGTCTAGTTCGGGTAAGGTTCTGTATGCACCAGACGATTGTGGCCAGCTACCTTGGGCAGGGCAATATCAAGAGATTCTGTTCTATGGTCATTCCAATCTCCAAACGTAATGTTTGACCATGTGAAAGAGGGTAGGTCCCTATCCTGGTCCTCTCTCCACCCAGAGGTCCATTGACGCGAAAATACGTCACCATTAGGTGATGTTGAAAAGTATACACACATAGTGAGCGGCTGCCCAAGTGTCCACGCAAGGTGGGCCTGTTGCGGTGGAATAAGGAAGGGGTTTACTTGGCCGACTGAAGGGGGTGTTTCGCCCCCGGTAGAGGGAGCCGGCGTTGTCTGAGGCTTCGTCGAGCCAATAAGTTTCATCGCTACACGAACTCAGTTGTCAATCAAAGTACACATTTCCTGGCGCTCACCTAGTTGCGAAAAGGCCCATATCAGGAACACTTGCTATACAACGAGGCAGCGTTGAGAGCTGAGCCGGGAGCATACGTGGCAATACACACCTGAATGGCCCCCAAGGCTTTGCGGAAGAAGCTATTCTCCTCCTGTGGTGCTGGTTGTACACCTTGTCTTGCTGTTGGTTCAGGCATTTGCGAACCTCCAAGACGGTAATAACTTCAGTGGTTGTTAAGAAAGTTGCACCGTTTGCCAAGTTGCTTGAATGAGCTAGTCGGTGGGCAACTCCCACGCCTGGCGGTCAAATGGCAGCATCGACCTCGACCATCGGCGAGCCATTTCAGCTGTATCTCGGCAGTATTCTCTCCCAAAAATGCTCAGTATACGAGGCCATATACACCACCTACAACCCCAGCTTTCCCGGTTATGCCACAGTAACCGCACAAGCAGACGGGGTTCACATCTGGGACGTCAGTAAAAGTTACTTCATTCCAGCTTTGCAGCCGAATCTAATGTGCTCAATTGCAGCTCCAGAACCTCCATGCTGTGGCATCGTTTTCTGTTGGCAAGCATGTTACTTTCGCAACGCCTGCCCTCAGTCTGTATGTCACAGAGAATGGTGACCGGTCGGTCATCAGCTACGCAATCCTGGGAGGGGCCCCAGACATCACCAAAGCAAATCGTAGGCGTACCGTTTGGGTGATACGACAAAGCTTATCTGGTTCAAGAGCTGCAACAAGCGAGAAAACTGTTGTAGTCGTACGTTCTTCCTGCCCTTGAGGCCCGATGGTCTTCTCTGACGCCATTCTAGGTTGATGACCCACTCGTTCGAATATATGGTACAGGTCATGACACACTGCCGCTATTACTTGTTTTAAAAAATGGAAGTATCTCTCTTGCGAACGCACAGGTGGATATAAAAAGCCAGCTAAAATGGCCTGGGGAACACGAACACTTGGAAACCTTTATCTTCCCTCGCAAATCGTGTAGCTTCATACAGGATGATACGAACTTACATAGCAGGGTTGCTATCACTTGCTGTCGGACCAGCAAGACCTTACACGTACGACTCGTGCTCGTAGGAGAAGAGATTGTTCTACTCGGAACATGCGAAATTCCGGTCACAAGTTCAACTAGTGCCAGTGATATTGCTATACTCGGCTTAACTTGCAGTCCCTCTGGGGTTCTTAGTTTTATTGGTGCGTCTTCCATTACTCAACGGTATAGTACCCTGGAGTAACTATGTTACAGACTCGCGTGGCGTATGGGCGTCGTATCAACTTGTATCCCTGAGTTCGTCACTTGTTCCGACTCCCATCTCTGGAAACCTTCAGCTCCGGCGGCTCACAATCCTTAAAAGTAAAAAATCATCAGCAAGGGACGGCCTCTCTGTCGTATCATTGGGTACTTCTCTCGTCCTCCTCTCTGCAATAGTGGAAGGGACCCAAGACATATCTCTTCAAGTATGGGACCTGGCCTATGGAGTTCTCCTAGTGGCACAGTTGATGCCCGTACCATCAGCACTACCTTCCGTGCATCTCAGCCTCAGTGTCGCCGACGAAGGACATGTACTTTTAACCGTGTCGTCCTCACAGATAAACGACAGAAAAAATAACCCTAAACGCTCCTCGATATACATTGTACCCTTGGACACACGGCTTAAGTCGAGCCTCATCACTGCACTCGGTAAAACTGCACTAACAAATGAGTGGCTAATCCCCGCTCTGTCAAATAGTCAAAAGGAGGACGTATCAAATCAGATAATTTCCGATGTTCAAGCTTCTTTGAAGATGAACAATGCACAAAAGGCTGAGCAAGCGTTCTTGAAGTGGGTTGACTCACATAGCGTAAGGGCTTCATCTCTTCATGCAACTTTCCTGCTAACGGCGGAAATAGTCAAAAGAGGGAGTTCTTGGTCATGAGTTTGTCAAGAAAATATTCAGCGTCGTCTTGCCTTCCGAGCCACCAGCCAACTACCCGTACGCTCCCCGCATAACACGCTGTCTTCTTGAGAATGCCGTCGTTAGTACTATTATGCTCAACGGTCGCCTTATTACGACGCTGCGTGAGAGGGGTGATTGGGTAATAATTTATTGTCGTATGTGCTTTCGAAATTCTCAATCCTTCCGAGCCTTTCAGGAAAATGTGATGTTTGCTCTGACGACGGTTGTGGACGTCTCCGAAGACGAGCTAATGTCTTCAGCGAGATTTCTCATTGACAAACAACGCAGGAGCGAGGATGGAATGAACATTGATACATCAGAGGGCTATGTCCCTCCTCTTTGGTCCTATCTTTTTGCGTGCGTGTCGTATCCGTTCTCAGTGGGCCCAATGCGTTTGGCTATCCGGAAATACCTATCCGATGCTCGGGACTTGGTCGTGGTCCTAGAGATCCTGGGGAACTGGATACAGGGAGGAACTGAACACGAGGTGGAAACTCTGCTCAAGTCGCTGGCCACGAACACAAAGGTACCGCCCAGTAGAGGTGATTCTCCCCCATACTTCAAGGTATCTTCACTACACCTGTTTCGTATCGCAACGCTTGCCTATTATTAGGTTATCACCTTCGTTCGAGCCCTACTCGACGCATCGTTCGTTGCACTTCTCCAGTACCAACCTGCACATGATCCGCTGTGTCAAATTCTCTCTTATATAGAACCCGGAGTCACTCTAATAGAAAATTTCGAGCCACTGCGTGGGGTGCTGGAACCATTCGCGAAGGCCCAGTTACTGAAGGAAAATACGGGTGTATCCAAAGAGAGCCCAACAGAGTGGAAGAAACGTAGGAAGCAGGTTGAACAGCAGGCTAGTCTGGGTATTGGTTTGTATAGACTAGAGGAGCTCGTGATCTAGTCAACTATTCACGCCGATAGGATTACAGTAGTGGCATTAGTGATCATTACTATCATCTGGACAACTACACGGGTACCTCGTCATCACTTATGAGCTCCGTTAAGGTGTCGATCATCACAGGTACGGTCGCTTCTTGCCCGCCATACGAAAGGAGCTCATTGGCACCAAGTCAGTGACAGCGCATCCTCGGGTAAGGCTCAGGACCTGTCTGGCCCCGAGATACAAAGGATCCTCCAGCATCATGGCTATATAGACATATCTACAACCCTTCTTCCAGACGACGAAACTCTGATTCGTCGAACCGTTCAGAATCAATCCTCGTACGGAACAATAGACTGGATCATCACCACAGGGGGAACCGGATTCGGTGTGAGAGACAGAACGCCCGAGGTAACTGTGCTCCACCCTTCAGCTTTCTGTTCCGTCTGGGTGAGTAAATAATCGAAACATTTCCTTTCTCTTTGTCTTTGATAGGCGATATCACCTTTGATTGAGCGGCATGCGTCGGGGATCGTGCATCTCCTGCTTTCTTCATCGATGAAACATACCCCCTTCGCAGCGTTGTCCAGACCAATCGCGGGAATGGTCAAAAACACCCTCGTCGTGACACTTCCGGGGAGTGTCAAAGCTGTGAGAGAGAACATGGAGGCACTTCTCTCCGATAGCATTATTGCGCACGCGATCGACCTTTTCAAGGGGGGCAGCGGTAAGGAAGTACACGCTACATTGGGAACACGTCAATCCCCTGCGCAGCCTTCAAGTACGCCTGACCACAATCGTCATCACGACCACTACCGTCATCATGAAGGACATCATGCCCCTCGACCCAGGACACTGCCCTCTCACGATCCATCTGTACCTGGTAAGTACGCAAATCGCACCACATAGATAGGCTTTACAGACGTATTCGTAGCTCCAGGCCGCCATCGCAAATCACCATACCCACAGATCAGTCTCGAAGTAGCCATCCACCTCATCTTGACGGAGATCCAGCCCCTTGCTCCACTCGAGCTGCCGGTCCGTGATCACCGCCAGAGATTTGATATCATCGTCACTTATGCGTTTTATAGGTCACCCCTGCCCTCGCTGGACATGCACTCGCCGAAGACGTATACGCCCCACAGAATGTGCCGCCTTCGCAAACCACCAATGTGGATGGTTACGCACTGCGATGTAAGGAGTCATGCAACTCGGCTTAGACTTATTTAGTCTAACTCTCTAGGTCGACAGCTTCTGATCTCCCCGGAGTTTACAATGTGTTGACATGGAAAACGCATGCACCTGCAGAGGATGTTCCACAAGGGTCTATATTCCGCGTCAATACGGGCGGGCCTCTCCCTGCTGGCACAGACACCGTTATCATGGTAGAGGACACCGAACTCATATCAACATTCAAAGACGCCAATGGTGAGGATGTCGAGGAGAGTCAGGTCAGGACGCTTGTGCAGGTCTCTACGGGGGAAAACGTGAGACTATCGGGTTCAGACGTACGCGCTGGAGATCTGGTATTGCAGAAAGACGACGTGATCACGACGTTGGGAGGAGAAATTGGTACATTGGTGTTCGTCGGACGAAAAGAGGTTGGTTCTGTTGCACTTTTCTGTCTGTTCGTCACAGTGAACGATGAGACAACGTGTTCATAGGTCAAGGTCCGACGCAAACCTGTTGTAGCTCTTCTGAGCACGGGTAATGAAATTTTGGACCTCCAGTCTCCAAATCCTCTTCCCAGCGATGGATGGGGAGGTGTATACGATACAAACCGCCCTGCATTGGAAGCAGCACTTAAAGGAATGGGATACATGGTCATCGACCTCGGGATAGCATCCGACGAGTGAGACCAATATTCTATCTTTGTCTGAACCAAGGAGACCATATTGATGCTATACCCTAGCGCCGACGCACACGTTCAAGCCATCACCAAAGGCCTCCAAGAAGCAGACTTGCTTCTTACTACGGGCGGCACTTCGATGGGACCTACCGATCTCCTCAAACCCATAATCGAGCGACGATTCGAGGGAACGGTTCACTTTGGTCGTGTGTCAATAAAGCCCGGGAAGCCGACAACATTCGCAAGTATACCTGTGCCACAGATGGAAGGCGAACGGAAATTCCTGTTTGCTCTTCCTGGAAACCCGGCATCAGCGCTCGTGACCTTTCATATTTTTGTGGTGCCTGCGCTCAGGAGGTTAGGTGGATGGCCGGTCGAGAGGTGTGAGCTCCCGCGTGTCAAAACACAGGTGAGCCCTCGTCCCATGACGTGATCCGGCGGGTGCCACGGGGAAACGGATTCATCCCATACGGCTAGATTCAAAACTCGATACGCTTGGATCCCCGAGTGGAGTTCCATCGTGTCGTTGTGAAAGCCGCGCCAGAGGGCCTCAAGGCGTATAGTACGGGAGGTCAAAGGTCGAGCCGGGTGGCAAGCTTAAAAGGAGCCAACGCACTGGTACAGTTACCCATCTTCGAAGATGGCGGGCCATCACAACTACAAGCTGGAGAATGGGTAGACACCATTATCATCAGCGAAATCCAGATGTAAGATAACCTCGGTCTGAAAGTAGGTTTCCCCTTGCGATCTAAATATAACAGAACCCATTTCTATGATAATCATGCAAAGGAACGGAGTCGAATTTTCTACCACATGCTAATCCTCATCAGCTTCACCCACTTCGAAGATCGGCGGTTCTTCGTGTTCGGTTGCCCGCTCCTTCCCCTTTCTCTTTCGCCGAGCCTCTTCATACTCCGGCTCGTTCCCGTCTCCGTCGGAGCTTTTGAGGGGTATGTTCTCTTCTGTATCACCATGCCCATGAGAGAACGAGACATGTCTTTTACGGAGTCGACGCCATGTACAAACGCTGAGACCAATGATGATGAGTAAAAAGATAATTGCTACCGTTCCTGTGTTGTGGTATGCTGCTCGTGCGCGTTATTTTCAAGGACTAGTATCTGTCATAGGGCACAAAGCGGTGCTCACCGTCCCACTGTGCTTTTGTTTCTTCGGGCGATTTTTCTGACGGTTCGGATGAAGCGGAGTGATTCTCGTCATCCGAGAAAATGGGTTTAGCATCATCACCGACACTACTTGGTATTCGTGCTGAACCATCGAGGACTGCCGAAAAGTTCACACCCATGAAACGGAGGATCATATCATGGGCGGCATCGGGGACGTCGTACGGGACCATGTGTGATGCATTGAAAACCTGAGCAAAAGGAAATATCGACATAATCGTTGCAATATAGAATAGCGGTGCCATACCTTGACATAGGTGAGATTTCGTGCGGAAGCCCATGTCCCAGCGGGTGTCCCAGCGACAGTCCACTGCTCGGTTGGTGCCATCTACATAAGAAGGATCAGCAAACGACCCGGGCTCGTACAAGCGGATGCATGGGACAGCGGGAGAAAGAGAAAAAATATAAATAAGGAGTAGACTCACACCAAGACCCTTCTCACCGTTCCATGTCATGGAATCGATCATTTTCTCAATCCCGATGTAGTTACATACGTAGTCCTGGTCACCCGCGAATAGTAAGACAGGGATCCGTTCAATGACGCTCGGCAGAAGTGTGATCGAGGATGGTGAGGACTTGGTGCTCATCTCGGATGCAACACGGGGTTGGCATTCGACCCAGTTCTCGGCTTTGCCAATGGCGTGCAGAGCTGTGACAACATCGCCACGCTGCAGATGTTGACACCGAGATGCAGTTGAACGTTTTTGCAAGGAAGTTTGAAACATTGGGGACGTACAGCGAGATAAGGGACGATCTCCTTGAGGTCCGGTGGCCAATTCAGACCGCAGGCTGGGTAGTCGTCTTCTAATCGCACATCGTAAACGTTCATGCACTTCTGTACTCCGTCCACACTATATATCATGAGGGCTACGATGAAACGAGACTTGAATCCACGCTTACGTCCGCATCCTTGACTCAGTAACAAGGAATACTAGCTTCTCACAACCATCGACGTTTACTGGCTCTGGAGTTGCACCCTCAAATTTAGCGAGGCACTGTTCTGTAGCTTGTTCGTAATTTTTGTACTCCTTTCGAGTAATCTGTTATTATGTCCGCACACGAAAGCGTAATATCAGGCGAACCTGGGACTGTATATCAACAATGCCGTGGGATGCTGCATATTCGAGGTATGCAGGGTACTGGTTACGCCCATCCATCCAGCCATTTCCAATCGCCACACCACGTAGCGGAATGTTGAGACTTGAATCCAGAATACCGTCCGCTATGTACGTGTCAGCGTCTGGAAGGCCAATATTAAACTTGAACAAATCATAATACCAAAATAAGGGATGTATTGCCCTGCAAAACTTTCACCACCGAGATAAGTCTGTCATAGTGAGCACTAAAAAAAGTATCAAACGAGAGAGACTGACATCCACTGATAAATATTCCGGAAAGACTAGATAGAATGTCTTGAGGAATTGAACTATCTGGTCAGTAGCCTACCAATAGCTGTCAGAAACGCCGAGGGCATGAATTTAAAGGGACATTCTACCTCTTGTAGTGTATTCACATAGTGGTTTGTGCTAGTATATGACAATCCCGTACCCGCGGGTTGATCGACTGTGAAGTCGTGAGGTCTGACCGAAGTAGCAGCAAAGGTAACTCCGCACCATAGACCATAGTGGTATACTCCTCCCAGCCTCCTTCGACGATTTTCAGGCCGCCTTGCCCATCCATCCTGAATGGGCCCATCTCCATCATGAACCCATCAAAGGATGAGCATCCCGGCCCACCCTAGCCACAATACAGCTCACGTTGGCGGGGAGGTGTTGACATTGCCAAAACTCACGTTAAACCAGAACATCAATCTCTCTTTATCAGCTGCGTGCCGTGCCTTCACCATCACAAAGAATAGGTGGGCCAATACGTCGAGGTCGCTCGCAGAGGATGCATTTGGGTCGGAGACGATGTGTCCGGCGTATATGTGCAGCGGGTGGGCAGGGTCTTGATGCAGGCCAGGGAGACTGGAGACGTAGAATGAAGCGGCCGAAGGAACTACAGCCGGCTATGAGACAAGTGTCGTACCCGCGGTGGTACTCACTATTAGTAGGTCTGGCCTGAGCCCAGTGGGCTATATGAAACAGAAACCAAAGGGGTGACCAGGCCGGCCAGCCAAGCACTTTCGGGGTGTTCTCTGGCAGCATTAGTGGGCTTGGCTGCTGGGTGGTGCTCAAATGCTGGAGGCCCTGGCCTGGCGCCTGGCGATGTTGATGACGGTCTGGTGTGATTGCAACCGACTCAATCACTACATTGCATTGCTTTCGGTTGACAGAAAGTACTAAGGGTATACACAATGGTGCCAATGGCGCGCAGCTCGCTGCATGCGTTCGAGCGTTGTTCAGACGTTCATGACAGGCACCGACTGACGCTTGTACCTGTTTCCTAATCAAACCCATACCGTAGTCTTTTTGTTCCCATCACTGCTTTCGCGAGGACTCATGAAGTCGCTAGCTCTGGTGTCCAGCTTCTTCGTGGCCGCCGAGCTTGCGAACGCCCAATATCTCTCAGCGGGGTGGACTCCTGGACAGCCAGTTCCGACTGTGCCTACCTCGGCGCAATCCCAACCTCCCGAGGCTACCGAAACGGCAGGAAATCATGGAGCAACCCCTCCAAGATCGTCGTTTCTCGACAATCTGATGACTAGCGGACCTCTTTCGGCCCTTTCCTCGATCATTGGTTTGAATATCACCACGACACCTCCCGTATACTGGGATGAACGGATCCCTCTTGTCACGGACTCCAATTATGCAGACTTGATTGTAAATGAGAAAATGACAGAAGAGGAGGAGGAAAAGCGAGTGTGGTTCATTATAATGCAAGCATACTTTCCTCACTCATTTGTTGCTAATTTCGAGGGCGCTATTGTAGAACTTCTACCGCGGGGCAACCAGACGGGATCTCGAGATATGTGGACCAGATCTTTGACGCAACGTACAATTATACCCTCGAGAAAGGCGACCTGGAGCATGTTCGATTTGGAAGGATTGATTACTTGGATGTTACTGTGATTACCACCAAATGGGTGGTGTGGAGGTCTGTATCTACTTCTCTCGCCGCTGCGCCGCATCGCTCAATCATCTCTTGAGTCCACCCATGTTTGTTGTACTGAAAGACCGGGGAAAGACCCTCCGTTTCTATAAAGCTGGCCAGATTCGACTCAGTGATGAGGTGTTGTATCAATTCCTCAAGCAAGAAGGGTGGCGCCAGAAGGAGCCTTGGGTATCCATGTACGGCCCAGGGGGAGACAGGTTGGAATGAGTCCCAATACATGTTTTTTTCACGGACTGAAATCGCATGACAGAGAATGGGTTCTTGATTGCTTCGCAATCTCTTTGGCATCAATGTACAACTACCTCGTTCGAGTACCGAGGTGGCTTCTGTACATGATCAGTGGATTTTTGGGGACGTTCCTCTTAAAATTCCTCCACAAGCCCGCAGCCCAACAGTCGAAAGCGGAGTCAGAGGCTGTTTCGAAACGACCTGCCAAACCGTCCCCACCCGACGCACCAAAAGCAGAGGTAAAGACCGTTACTGTTAGTGGTCGAAAGACTCTCAGTAAGCGCAGAGGAAAAGGAAAAGGCGGCGACGTATCTAGTTGAAGTATTTATGGTCCCGTTGGTCGAATGTATCTGTGCGACACCGCTGTCGAACTTGCTCGAGTAATATTTTGTCTTCCTCCGACATATGCACAACCAAGTGAGACCTACCGTTCTTCGGTGCCAGTGCAGATAAACGAAGTCCTTCCGCCTCTATACGCAGGGAATCTACGCTTCCGGCCCACTTATGTACTTGTGTTGAAGCTGGAACACGCGCGATAAGCTACATAATGTAGATTAGCGGTGTCTAGAGAAGATAAAAAAGAGGGACGCATTAGCATTCCTTTTATGGTAAAAGTTACATAAGCTTAGAGCGTACTTTTCGTACCATTTTCTAGTTTATGTTCCTCAGTGGCTTGACATCTACTGAGGGTAAGTCCTATCTTTATAGGCATTTCTACTGTACTAAACTATCCTAGTTCTCATAGGTAGTTGCACTAATATCAGTAGCTTGACATCTACTGAGGTTCTCATAGTTCACTTAACCTCTGCACGACACATCCTTTCAATAGGACCCACCCCTCATTACCGCAGAATGGAATGAGAGGAAAGCAGATGAAGGAACCGAATGTTTAATACAAGTTAGTATTCCAAATATGGGTAGTCCGACATGCCCCGAGCACCGTTGCTATCATATTCTAACACTCCTCTTCAACGGCAGGAAGGGGAAAAAAATGAAACGCCTCCTGAACCAAGACTTGTCGTTCTGAGTGAGATCAGAGATGCCCATTAGAGTTCAAAGGCGAGTGAAGGCAGGACGCGGAGTGCTTCGTGAGAGCATCGGCAGCATTGGTTGAGGAAGGGATATAGAAAGTTTGAGTTTGCTCCAATGCACTTGCTCGCGTAAGAAATGAAAACGGACATCAATGTGTTTCGATCTCGCATGAAAGGAGGGGTCGGTACTCAAGACAATGCTTCCTTGGTTGTCACAAAGAAGGGGCGGTTGTGGATGCACAATGGAAGTCAACAAGGTATGCAGCCAAAGTAATTCTTGAGATGCATTGGAAGCAGCAACATATTCGGCTTCACAAGTGGATAAGGTTACTGCTTTTTGAAGCCGGGTTGAGTAAGATACTAGCCCACTGCCAAGGGAGAAGCAATGGCTGCTGATGGATTAGCATGTATCCATATAGTCAGCATAGTCTGTATGTCCAGTTGGGCATGCAGGATGTGTCGGAGACCAGGCCGACAGCAGGCTGGTGTGGACACGTACTTACATTCGGTTACTACAAATTTCCTTTTTTGGTCCACCGTTACATTGACAGAACAGCTCCTTCCCGCTCCCTCCAGTCCAATACCATTGACTGGAGGTGGCCCACACTCACTACTTACGATAGATACACCATACACATCTCATGTACAGGCTAATTGCCTAAACCTACAGGTACATGAATATATTAGTCCAATACCATTGACTGAAGGCTAATTGCCTAAACCGACAGATTTGCATATCTTTCTAACAGGATGTTCCCTATCAAGAGTAAGGGAGAACTGTCTGGTTCCTTTGAGATAATGGACCACATGTTTGGCAGCCTTCTGGTGGGATCATCAGTAAGAGTCTAGGTAGCAGCAAAGCTGCTGGACAGTAAAAACAATATCAGAATAAGTGAGCTGACAAGTGAATAGTAAGGTAGACAAGAAAGTAAGTCACATTCTTTTGTAAAAGGTAAATCAATGGAACAAGAGAGCTAAGTGCCAGATTCCATCAGAGGTATAACTGAAAAAGCATCTGAAAGATTAAATTGAGATACAATACAATCAATGAGGAGTGAACTTGTTATAGATGCTCTGCCCATTCTAGCCTTGGTACTTGAAACATCCCTGATAAATGCTCCTATCCTTGAACTGTAAGCAGGGCTTTTGTGCTATTGGCCTTTAACTAGGCTGCTGAAAGAAAGAAGTATGGTGGTTCTGTGTAAAGCCTAAGCTTAGCAACCAGAGGAGCCCTAGCCAGAAGAGAGCTCAACAGGATCCCATCTTGGAATGGTAAAGAGATCTAGTGGGCTACTTGTATAATTCCACAGGTAATTAGCCTAAAGGACAAGTAGAGCAAGACTGGAGGAAACCCAGCTTGCACTCCCTGTCTTATATATTGCCAGGGCCCATGCATGGACCAAGTACAGGGAGTCCTACCCTAAACTACTACTACCTAGTAACCAATAGCAGTAAGGCCTATATTAAATAAGAAAGGAGAATATATGGGGCAGGAATAAAAAGCAAGGCAGTGATCTTATGGATCAAGGGATGGAATGGAAGAGAAGCCACACCATGAGGATGTGGGAGAATGGAATGACACACAGGATGGCAGATATGAATATGGCATGACCATTATAAGACTAAGAAGATTTATCTGGATTTCTGTCATAGATGCAGATTCTAATCTAGATCCTAAGATCAGATATCATTGGTGACTGTATCTGGATCTCATCTGAGATCTGCCACATCATGTAATCAAACCTGTGCTGGGAAGTACTCTGAAGAATGGAACTTAGCCTTAGTCTAGAGTTATTCTTATAAGATTACTCATTCACATGATTACATGCTCAACAGTTCCCACAGTCATGTGCTTAAGACCATTGTGTTCACTAGACATGTAACAGAACTGGAAAGAAGAGGGGAATTAGAGTTTGCATTTTAATATTAGCTTCTACTTGCAGATTTTCTTCTCTAATTAGTTTATTGATTTTCTTGAAATCTGCTTTTATCTTCTTCTGCTTACTAAGCTTAGACTTTTTACCTTTGCCTGTATTGGCCTTGGTATCTACTTGAGAAGCTACACTCAACTCTTTCATCTGCTATATTTAAGGCATAGGCAACTCTAATAATATTTCTTTCAATAATTTTTTCTTCAGATTCTGAACTCATTCCTTAAGCTCAGCTACTTCTTTCCTTGTGCACATAAGTGACTCTAGAAGGTTTTGCTTAAGACTATCTTCTGAAAACTCCTTGGTGATGCTATCAAAAGAAACCTTCTTCTTCAGCTAACTAATTAAAGGACCTTGCATTAACTTCAAGATCAATGTAACTCTGGCACCTTTTGATTCTTGCTGTGGCTAAGGGCTGATAGCCTGATCTTGTGACTGCAATAACTCTGATATTGGCTTATATCCTTTGAAAAAGTTCACAGGGGCCTGCTGACAACTATCTCCTGTGTGACCCTTGTATCTGCATGTATAGCAGTGAACTTCCTTTGGACAATCTCTTGCAAAATGCCCATTTACTCCACAGTTGAAACAACTGGAACACACCACTTGGAGATGGACAACCTGATAGCACATCTTGCAAACTTGAACTTGTGGTCCAGAGTGAACTGACTCTAATACAACTCAAGTACTTGCTAATCTTGTAACTTTTGATAATGCAGAGCCTACTACTGGGCTGATAAACCTGAACTTGTGCTAGCTTTCTTTGAACTTGTAGAACTGGCTTTTGATACTATGGGTATACTAACCACCTGACTTAACCTTGGAAGCTGAACTTAGAGGGTATTACTCTAAGGGGGGAAGCTTGCAACCTTGATCTTATTTTCTGATGCTTTTACTGCAGATATGCTAACTGTCTTGTGATTTTTTGATAAAGTGGCTGGTTTAACCATGGAGGCAAAAGTAAAAGGAAGAGAGAATCATTGGATTCTTCTTTAAACTCCTATCTCCAACTGGAAAAGACTTGTCAAAGCTAACTCTAATGCTTGGCCCTTGTGCTGCTCCATAAACTGGAAGGGAAATCATTGCTAAGAAGGAGAAGGTCTGAAAAGACATCTCTAAAAGTGTAGGGGGTTCTCTGATTAAAGAAATGATAACCAGTAATCCTGACTTGTGCTAGAAGACATCTTATCTTGGTGTCTGAGCTGAAACTCTGAAAATAAAACCTAAAGCAAGAAACTCTGTTTTGCACTCTTGAAATCTAGTTATCAGCCTTTTGGCTGCTTCAGATCTTCTAAATAACTAAAGGCCTGATCTAAAAAACCTCTTGTCTTATCCAGAAAATCCTTGCATATAACTGAGCCTTCTTGGCTAAACTAAATCTTATAAGCATTGACCAAGTAACCAGTCCTGCTCTAGTGTGATGGCAACTACTACCCTATCTGTTATGCTAGGCCCAGGTAGAGTTAAGCATAGACCTCAGAAGAGGGAACTGTGAGGGGATAAGCTTAGCAGAGGTTAGCTTGGGGTCAAGATAAGATACAATGCAAGAACAATACTGAATTGTACTCAGATAAAGAGTTGAGCTATGGCAAGGACACTAGCTTGTAGAGTATGATCAATAACTGGCATTGACAGAGTTTGAGGTGTTCCCTCTTGTGCACTAATGTGTGAACTAAGAGAGATGAATTATCAGGAGATCATAGAGGTATCAAGATAGTGAGATAGAGGTACATGGGTACTGAGGTAAGAAGCAGCATAAGAAGAAAGGAGGTGAAGTATGCTACTTTATAGTACAGCTAAGTAAGGTTTAGACTCAGTTGGATAAGTTATAGAGATAACAAATGCTAAGTAAGTGATCCATGTGGAAATGGATGGAACACTGGAGAAGCATTAGAGATGTCATACTTGATGACATGTGTGGATAGAGCAGATCATGAGTAAGATCCACTAAGTCAAGGAACATTCTGGAACAAAGAAGTGGAAGGTTTCAGAATGGAAACAAGAAAGCATCCAAGATGTGTAAAGAGAAAGTAAGATTACAAGGAAAAAAGGAAAAGATATGGGGAATTATAATATTACCCCCATTATATGTCTGATATCCTGATCAGACACTAGTCATAGGCCACTGGGAAGCCTGTGATGTTTGCCCAGCCAACATTGTCAATAACATTATCCTTATTGTTGGTATAATGACCAGGAGGACCTGGTCAAGGAGAAGGATGGCAAGAATTGAGGGTAAGGTTGTCAAAGAGGGCAATGAGATTGATTATGGCCTGGCTGCCAATGAAGGCAGGTAAAACACTGGTAAAAGGATCATTGGATCTGATAATGGCCCAATTTATGACAGTGAAAACACCCATCATAATAGCAAGGGTAATTGGGGGGTAGGTGGGCCCTACCATCATAACCAGACCACCATGCTTCAGTTCAGATGATATGGTTGAGTTTCATGATGGTGAGTGGTGATAAAGACATAAGTAGGGTGGCTGAACATGTAAGAGAAAGATGCTGCTGTGCAGCAGATAATTCTTGTTTAAATTGATTAAGGTTAATGAGGAATTCACTGAACTCCAACTGATAGGCAAGATTGTCAAGGATAAGTGATAATTGGTGATAGATGGTTTTGAGTCTGGTACAGACTGCATGAGTATCAACCTTGGTGGTCCTGCAAAGGAGCTGGATGATGAGTAACATTTTCTCAATTTGGTAATATAGCCTATACAAGGCCCAGAGTGGAGAATACATGTTGAGGTAAGAACCAATGGTGATGGAGAGTTATGAGTCAAAAACAAAGGATCAAAGTCCAATGCAGTACATGTTATTGCAGTCTCCAGGATAGAGGGTGTTACAATTCCCCTATTATTTTTCCTTTTTCTCACCATAGTTTCATCTTCATACATCTTGGATGCTTTCTTGTTCTTATTCTGGAACCTTCCCCTTCTTCTATTTCAGAACATTTCTTGACTCAGCTGTCATTACTCTTGATTTACTTCCCTCATGTGAGTTATCCCATATTATAAGCAGACTGCTTCTCCTATGTTCTATCTGTTTTCACATGGATCACTTACTTAGCATTTGTCATCCCTATGACTCATCCAACTGAGTCTGAACCTTATTCCTTGTACTATAAAGTAGCATACTTTATCTCTTTTCTTCTTACACTACTTCTTATCTCTCTACTTTGACTTGCTCCTATGCTTGTACTGAAGCCTCCTTGCTACCTTGAGCCTTATGGCCACTTGGTAATATATCCCTTCTTAGTTCATGCATTGGTACACAGGAGAGAATCCTTGAACTCCATCAACACCCAGCCATTGATTGTACTCCACAGGCCAGCATCCCTGTTGTAGCTCAACCCTTTATTCAAGTGCCCTCCAGTGTTGTCCTTGTGTTACACCACTTCTTGTCCATGAGCTGACCCTTCATCAAGCTCTTTCCCTTGCAGTTCCCTCTTTTGAGGTCTATGCCTGACCCTACCCAGGCCTAGTATAACAAAGGGCATAAGTGGTAATGGATAGATCTATGGCAGTAATGGGGCAAGGGATTGTGCTGTGAGCAGCAGGTGGTGGAACAGGGATAGCAATGGAAGATAACAGAGTATTGACCAGGTGGGTAGGAATTGGGGACAATATAATGAGGATGGGTTCAGTTTTCTCAGTGGGGAAATCATTCATAAGTAATATCATGGGTAAAGTAAAAGGGGATGAGTTAGCAGAGATAATAATGGTCCCAGAGGGGAGAGAACAGGCACACAGGGGAAATATGTTATTGAGGGTTTTTTGTATAGAAGACAAGGGAACATCAGAAGTGGAAGATAGGTTATTGTTGGCATTGGTGAACATAGTTATTTGCAAGTGGTACAAGGCTTAGACTTCTTGATATAAGTAATGCAGAAGAAAGAGGTAATGGGGAGGTAATAAGGGAGTGCCACTTTTTATATGCAGTCAGAAGTTTGAAAGCATTACTGAGATTAAACTCAGCTTTCCACAATTCTTCTTTCACTCAGTAACCCTTTTGTTAGATCAGGAAGGAGCAGAAAAAAGACAAGCCATGATGTTTTAATATTCACTTGACTTCATATTCTTCTTGACCTTCTATAAGGTCCAGGGATGATGCCAGAAAGTTCTTTCTATGGATATTATTTTTATAATGGGGCAATAACAACAAAGCATGGAAGACTGGGTGGATCTTCCAGGTTAAGGGGAGGCAGAGCCTGTAGGTCACAGGGGAGAGTACCTCAGTGATGGTAAAGGGTCCTTCCCTTTTGGGTGTAAATTTGGGGTGAGTAACAGAATATTTCAGGTTCTGTGCTTCTAGCCAAACCTTTATTCCTTTAGTAAAGGGAATAAATTTGGAATGGATGTATAACACCATTACTTGGCATGCAAGGTTGTGGGCTGTGAGGGCTTCATCCCTAGCTGCAGTTAAGTTTTTTAGCCTGTTAGCAATGGCAGGCATTATGGTTTTGGGGATCACTAAGAGAAGGGCATGGGGTTTGTACCCCATTAGAAGATAAAACAGTGATTGATTGGTGACAGAGTGGGGAAGGCAGTTGTGCACAAATTCTATGTGGAAGATGTTTTCTGCCCACTTGGATGGGTTAGCTCCACAGAAAATGCAGAGGTATGTTTTGACTTTCTGGTTAATGCATTCAGTTTCTTTATCAGACTGGGGGTAATATATAGTGGACAGCAAGAGGTCATAGTTAAGGAGCTTCCTAATCTCCTTGATAAAGGCAGAGATAAATTATGAGCCTTGATCAGAGATAATTTTGTCTTACAAACCAAATCATTTGTAGACTTTCTTGAAAAAAAGCATAGCTATTTCTTTGGTGGTGGTAGTTTTCTTGGTGGGGACTAGAACTACCCTCTTAGTAAGCCTATGATTAATCACAACCAACAGGGAATCAAAATCTCCTAAGCAGGAAAGATCAGTTATTAGATTGCAGGAGATCTGCTGGAAGAGACAGTGTGCTCAGAAGAGAATAGAGCAGAGGGCCAGCATAGAGGGGTAAGTATTGACCTTGTTCTGCTGGCAGACAGTGCAGCCATCAATGTACTTTGGACATAGGTGGCAAGGTCAGGCCATCAAAACTCCATCTGAATGAGCTGGCAGGTTTTAAGGTAGTCAGAATGGCTGGTGGTTTCATGGTTATGGCAGTGGCAAAGAATAGATTGATAAAGTGACTTATCTGGGGGAATGTACATGTGGTTGCAGTACATAAGCATGGTGTCACAGAATTGCCAGTCACAGATGTTACGGCTCAAGCCTAACACGACGGTCGCACGTGACCGTGGGAACTGTAGAGCACGAGATGCGCTGGTCACATGATCAGTTGCACGTGATCGTGCGAACGAGTTGCCTGATAAGGCAAACCCTA
>JBBPJW010000333.1:0-35508 GCA_038088935.1 Pulveroboletus aff. viridisquamosus
GTCTTGCTCTCTTAATCTCTTAGCTGGTTATACAGGTTAGCTCTTATCTGCTGGCTTTTGGTTTATATAAAAGTAGTGGTCTTATCTTTCTCTCATTCATCTAGTTAGGGGCCACTAGCCAAAAGCCCTACCAGTTTCCCATAGGATTAGGAGCATTTATCAAGGAAGCTTGAGTATCAAGACAGGATGGCTAGATACTGTTACATAGGCAAAATGGAGAATGAGCCCTTCTTTTATATAAATCAAAACTAGTGGAGGTTATATAAGAACTCAGAGGTCACAGCTATTCTGTATAACCAGTGGAAATGTCAAGAGAGCAAGACTGGGGAAATTCCAGCTTGCACTTCCTGCCTTATATATTGCCAGGGTCCATGCACAGACCAAGTACAGGAAGGCTGCCCTAAACTACTACCATCTATGAACATTAATAGCAGTAAGTACTTAACCATTAAATAAGAAGGAAAAATGCATGGAGCAGAACTAAGGAGTAAGGCAGTGGCCTTACATATCAAGGAACTAGAATGGAAGAGAATATCATATCATGAGAATATGGGAGAATAGAAGGGAAGCACATAGAAATGGCAGAGATAAATAAGGCCAGACAGTAGCAAGACCAAGAAGATCCATTGGATCTCTGCCATAGACCAGATTGAATTTTTTGTTGTTTTGTTTTAATTCTAGATTGTAAGATCAGATGTTATTGGGACTGTACCTGGATCTCATCTGAGATCTGCCACATTATGTGACCAACATCCATGCAGGGAAATATTCTAAATTTATGGACTTAGCCTTAATCTAGGATTTCCTTGATAAGGCAACTTATTTGCATGATCACATGCTCTCTAGTTACATAACTGCAACCGGTTTACATCACATGCTCAAAGGTTCCCACAGTCATGTGCCAGAGACTGTCATATTCACTAGACATATAACAGTCATGTTAAAGACCCTAAAAGAATTACTGGGGAAGACAAGTCCCTGACTTGTGCAA
The DNA here is from genome assembly GCA_038088935.1 of Pulveroboletus aff. viridisquamosus. Taxonomy (NCBI): domain Eukaryota; kingdom Fungi; phylum Basidiomycota; class Agaricomycetes; order Boletales; family Boletaceae; genus Pulveroboletus; species Pulveroboletus aff. viridisquamosus. The sequence goes on from JBBPJW010000333.1 coordinate 992, forward strand.
GGTCAATAAGGTATTAGTGAAGGTCTGTTAGGAATTCTCCAAGCTCTAATTGATATGCCAGTATCTGGACATGTGCTGTTAGCTCATTGTATATGCCAGTAATGCATGTGCATGCAATAGAAATATTGGCATTGGCAGATCTGGATAGTAAATTTAATAGTAGGGAAACTTGTTCAATTTGAAGTATAAGGTGGTGTACCATAAGTAGGGATAACTTCATATCTAGGTGGGAATTGATGGGGATAAGGAGATGGAAATTGGTGGTAAGGTTCATCATGTTAGTAAAGTAGAAGGGCATGGATATGCCAGTGCAGAATGGATGGGCTCCAAGGAGTAGGTTGACTGCAACAATGAAGACAGGTATATGTATTGGTGAAGAAATGGTATTAACTATAGTAGTGGGCTGGTTCCAGAGGGTGAAGTTGGACTAGCCTGGTAAAAGTACCATAGAAAAAGATTTGTCAGTAGTAGTAGATAAAGCAAGATTCAGAATCTTATCAATGGATACAAAGGTATTTTCAGGCATAATGTTGGCATTGTTTTCAATGGCCATGGATGGTGGTTGGAGTTGAAGAGGCATTTGCAATAAGGTGAGAAGGAAAAGAACTCTTATACTCTGAAAAGAGGGTTTGTGCATGTTGTAATTTTCATTCCAGGACTCATGAGTTATCTTCAGCTGAATAACCTTTTCAGCAGATCAGAACAAATGGAAGGCTGGTGATCCTCTGTGTTTTATGATCTGCTCCACTTTAAATTCCTTTTTTCCTGCTAAAAGGTCCAGCAGGAATTGTGGGAAGTTTTTCCCATGGATCTGATTCTTCTAATATGGAAATAGAAGGGTGGTGTGAAATATGGGGTGAATTTTTCACATTTTGGATAGTCAGAGGTGATACATAATAGAAAAGAGAATCTGGGTAATTTCAAATAGTCCTTTGCATTTTGGTGCAAGTTTTGAATGGATAACAGAGTACTTCAGATTCTATGCCTCAAGCCAGACCTTGTTGCCCTTCTAAAGGAGATTGAACTTATCCCTAATTTGAGCTGCCACGGTTTGTCTGTTGAGATCATGGGCTGCCAGTAAGTGGTGGTGGACCTGATAGAGAAATGGAGAGAAACCAGAGGTATGTGTTGATTTTATTTTGTTGGTAAACTATGCAGCTGTTAACATATTGGTGGATGAACTGGGTGAATTCCAGCCACCAGAACTTGTTGGTAACACATTGGCAGGTTTTAAGATATCCAGAATAACCTGCAGTGGAGTAATAATTGCTGGACAATGGATTGGCAGAGGTCTGTGTTAGCAGGAATATAGATATATTGATTAAAGGTAGGGGAATCATTGATAAGTTGCCAATGACAAAGGTGAGAATTGTTGCGCATCTACCACAACTACCACTTTCACATCACATGATCATGGAAAGCCTACTCCTTTTCAGGATTAACCCTATGCTAGGATCAGCAATACTATATGAGTATCTTCAGGTTAGTGGTCATGTGATCCATCTATGGATCTTCCCCAGATCTGCCCTGGATCTTCCCGATCCTAGATCTAACCATCTCCATGGATCTGATGGATCTTGGAGATAATCTCATCTGTGGCAGAGATCCCCATCCTCACAGTGACCATGCCTCTTCTCTTCCATTCCCCACACCTTAGTCACAAGGCCACAGTCTCACTCCTCATCTCTGCTCCATGCTTATTCCTTACAGCCTACACAAGTTCTCCTTTATCGCCATTGGTTAGCTTACTGTACCAATACTTAGGGCAGGACATAGCTACATGGTCTGTGCACCTCCCTAGGCGATATATAAGGGAGCCAGTACTGGTGCTTAAGTTTCTAGACTTAATTACCTTTGTATCATTTGGCTATTAGCTCTTCTTTGAAAACCAGGCCCTTCAGGCATAGGCCCTTAGCTGCTCAAGTTCGAGCCTCCTCCAAGTCCTCCTCATCATCTCATACTCCTCAGTTGCTCCTCTTCAGAGTCTCCATCTTAGGTCTTCTTTCAGTGTTCCATCCTCTGTCCACTTTATCTAGTATAGCCTCTGGTTTCCAGAGTTGTAACAAGAATGAAGATGAGGTACAACTGGTTGTTCCAGATCCTGGAGTGCTTTGAGTTATAAATTGTTGGTGGTGATATATTTTCAAGTTGTGTTATGGGTAGCAGTATTGACAAGTCACACAAAGAGGTTGTTGGAAAAAAGGGTAATATCAGCATTGTCAGAATTGCTGTCTGGACAGAGGTTCAGTCATCAGAATAGAGCATTGGATTTAGCAAGAAGGTGCCAGGGACATGGATGAGTTGGAGATCTAAGTTGGTCAAGTTAAGCATCCAACAGGCTTGGCAATAGTTTAAATGTTGTGAAGCTTTGAAGTAGGTGAGGTTTTTGTAATTTGTAAAACCCTATACAGGGTAAGCCACTTTAAGAATATAATATCTCCAGGCTTTCAAAGCCTGGATTATGGCAAGGAATTTTCTATTATAAATGTTGTAATTTTGTTCAGCAGAGTTGAACAATTGGAGATATCAGTAGTAATAGCAAAAGGTCATGGTAAGTCAGGGAGTTAGAGGATAGATTTTGATAGGAATAGAGTTTTAAGAGCATCAAAGGCTTTGTGTTGTTATTTGTCCCATCTTCATGGGGTGTTTTTCTTGGTGAGAATTAACAAGGGGTTGGACCATGTCAGAATAGTGGGGAATAAATCATTTATAGAAATTAGCAAACCTCAAAAAAGAGCAAATATCTTTAAGTTTTTGAAATGTTGGCCATTTTGCTATATCTTCAAGTTTGACTAGACCCATAGCAAGTTCTCTGGGTCAGACAATTATTCCAAGATATTTAACCTCTGTGGTAACAAAGGTGCATTTCTTCAGTTTTAAATAAAGATTTAGGTCCAACATGTGCTTTAGCACATGTTGGATTCATATTTGGTGCATTTCTTTGTCTGGGGAAGAGATCAGGAGGTTGTTCATATAGATTACTAACCATTATTTAGCAATCATATTGTAGAATAAACTGTTTATAAATTGCTGGAATATAGCAGGTGAGTTAGAGAGTCTGAAAAATATTATAGTGGGTTCAAATAGCTTCTTGTGTTATAAAATTACCTTACTTTCATTGCTTTAGCCCCTATTCCATTTATCTCATTGTGCTGGAATCTCCTTTTCTATGCCCTCATCTCTTATGTAGTCTTATATTAGCTACTATATGTAGGCCTCATGATTAGCAATATATAAGGGACAAGGGCACAGACTAGATTCTCTAGTCTGAATCACTTGTGAAACAGAATAACTACCTGTTGGCTTGTGCTTGAGCTACTCCTTGGTAGATGCTCCTATTGTGTGCTTGTGTCATATTCTGGACCACCATATTCACTCTACAACATCTTCAATGCAACTCCAGTTGGAGATTACTTTTAGGCTACATGCTGGCTAGTTTTCTATTTACCTTATTCTCTGTCTATCTAATGATACTTACAATTCCTCATACATACTTTCATGTTCTTTAGTTTTATCATTCAGTTTCATCCTGGCATAATATTGTCAGTATGATACCTGACATCTCTATTCATATCCAGGTTACATTGATACCAGCTTTTACTTCTGAGACAACTTCTGTCTCATCTCCTTTCTCTTGTTAGATAATCTGCTTTGCCAAGATATAAGTACTGTAGCTTTGTATCTTGTACCCCAGTTTTAATATCAACATAACTCAGCACTCTCTTTCTTTGTCTCTAAACTCCTCTTCTGACCTTATAAGCAAGCCATATACTCTTACCCTCTAAACCCAAGTCTCTTTGACTTACTCTAATCCTCTGACCCCCTCTGAAATTTGAAGCACTGGGACTAGTACAATGGCATACCATATAAGGTAAAGCCAAGTCCCATTTAACCATTACTCCAGAGTGTGTCCTTGTTTAACAGCTTGTGCTGGACTACTAAAGAGGATTTTGTGCTAGTGGCCCCAAACTAGGCTGATGGAAAGAAAGATATATCAGAGACCTGTATAAAGCACTGGGCTTAGGATCCTAGGATGGAGTTGCTAACTACCTCTCTAGCAAAGAGTAAACTGGGCTAAAGGTCAAGAGAGCAAGACTGGGAAAATCTTAGCTTGCACTCCCTGCCTTATATTGCCAGTGTCCATGTATGGACCAAGTACAGGGAAGCTGTCCTAAACTACTGCTATCTATGGCCACCAATGGCAGTAGGTATTTAATCTATATATAGTAAGAAAAGAGCATGGATCAGATATAAAGAAATAAGGCAATGGTCTCATGGATAAAAGGATAAAAGGAAGAGTTCACTATACCATGAGGATATGGGAGGAATAGAAGGGAAGCACAGAAAAGGTGGAAATAAAAAAGGCATAGCAATGGCAAGACTAAGAAGATTCAATGGATCTTTGCCACAGATCAAATTCATTATCTAGATTGTAAGATCAGATATTATCAGGGACTGTACCTGGATCTTATCTGAGATCTGCCACATTACATAACTAATAACCTGTGCAGGAAATACTCTGAATATTAGAACTTAGTCTTAGTCTAGGGTTTCCTTGAATAGAAAGCTTGTTTGCATAATTATGTGCTCTCCAGTCACATAACTGCAACTGGTTCACATCACATGCTAAAGGTTCCCATGGTCATGTGCTAGAGATCATCATGTTGGCTAGAAGTGCAATAACTTGTTTTCTGGCTTCTTTGGCTTCTTTTTAATCTGGGTACTCCTCAAGGTGTTTCTCCCTTTTTCTGGGTTTAAGCCTATAACACCTTGTGCATGATGAAGGTGGCCTTCCACTGATGTCCATCTTTAATTTGAATATTGTTGTGAAAACTTTGGCAGTCTTCAGTATATCAATTAAATTGAACACAAGGGATAAAGGGTATGTATTCTGTTACACTAGGCCTGGGTGAAGACTAACATAGACCTTATGGTATAACTAGAGCTAAGGGAAGGCTCAATGATGGTCAGCCTAAGATATGAAAGGTTGGTGTGAATATAAAAGATGGCATCAATAGTTCCTCAGTAAAGATTGGGAATGAGACAAGAATACTGGGGCTTGTTGAGGACTTGAAGGGATGCTTGCCAATAAATGGTTGCAAGAAGAACTCCCTTAGTGGAGGGTAGAGATGAGGGTTCAGATAATGCTTGGAACAAGCAAGATAGAATAAAGCAGAAGTAGTGTAAGGAATATGGGAGGTAAAGTACACTACTTATACAGAGTAAGCTAAGGTTCAGACTCAATTGAATGAGTTATATAGTGTAACTAAAATTGAGTAAATAATCTGTGTGAAAATGAATAAAATACAATGGAAGCAGATGGTAAATTATATTTACTAACTAAAAGGAATGTCCTGAAACAAAGAAGTCTAAAGGTTCCAGAATACAACAAGAAAGCATTAAAGATGCACAAAGTCAGGAGCTAAGATAAGAAGAAACAAAAAAAATAGACCAATTGCAACACATTGCAGATAATATGTTCATTTACATATCAATAATCTTGACAGGTGTGAAGGCAGCCATCTTTTTCTTAATAAAGAAAAAGGAAGATGCTTGAGGTGAGTTAAAAGGTCTGATTTTCCCAGCTCAAAGATTTTTTTTCAAGAAATTCTCTGTTACTTTTAATTTATCAGCAGACAGAGGGTATATCTTTCCTATTTTGTGTTGGAAGGTATCTTGGAGGTTAATCTCATGGTTATATAAGTAGATTGGTGGAAGCTAATCTAGGCTCTGCAGGGTATTGGAAAAGACCTGTGCAAATTTGAAATAGATTTCTAAAAAAATGATTTTCTTTTTAGATGCTTCAGCTGCAATAGCTAAGTCAGTTGATGTATTAACTATAGTAGTGGTTTTAGGAAAGAGTGAAGTGGTTTCTCATATCTGCTGTGAAAGTTGGATAGAAATTAAGGCTGTAATAGCCTCTGTTAGTGGGGTCTTGTTCAAGAACTTGAAGAGAAGCTTATTATCCACTTTATCAACAGTCATGATCTGCATGGCAGAGATTGTGAAGAGATTTGGGTTAACACCTTTTGCTAGTCAGTGGTATTTATGAATATCTTGGTTGGTTATTTCTTCAAGTGTGACATTTTTTGTTTCCAGTTGATATTTGAATTGGTCAACTTCAACCAGGAAAGGCCCAGGATTAGGTTTTCCCAGCCACAGTTCATAATGTGGAACATGGCTTCTTGCCAATTGCCAAAGAGGTTGAAAGTTAGCTGGCAGGTATATGTTATTTGTCCAGCAGTATTTATAAAAGCATTAACATTTTGAATCTTGAGAGATTCAGGTAGCTTCTCTGTGGGTAGTTGATGCATTCAAATAAAATGTAGAAGTTTCCTGAATCAAAAATCCTTTATAGAAACTCCTCTAATCTCACCACTTTCCTCATTATCACTTTTTGTTACAATCTTGGCTTGACACTGAGAGTAAGACTTGGAATAATGCTTTATAAAAGTAGAGTGTGCTGGACTTTACTAGAGATCACTCAATAGCCAAGAAAGGGCTATATTACAAGTGTCCAAGTCTAAGGGACTTGAAATACCAGGCTGTCTCATTAAATACATGTGCACAGACCAAGCTATGCTACTAAATAAGATAATACTCCTAAATAGATAAGAATGTAAGAAAATAGAACAAAAGGTAGAAGTAAAAAGTAAATTAGTATAGTGGCAGAACAGTGAAATAAAAGTGAGCATAACACTTTTACTCCAATCTTCAGCTACTTGCTGCATTCTCTGTGTCTTCTTTGATGGTTCTTCAGCAGATTTGATGGAGAAGTTTGAGCATTTGAAGTTGTGATATCCAGGTTTTCTACATCTAAAACAAAGGTGGTTTCAGATGCAATATCTCCATTCATTTGGAGTTACTTTGGGGATCTGGACAGTATCAACATCTATGGCATTGGATTCCTTTTCAGATTTGAAAGGTAATGAATTAAAGATGGATTTCCAGGAGTATACCTGTGGGTGTTTGTGGCATTGTTCTATAAATCAAGAGTATTCATAGGTTCCCTGAAAATAAGCAGCCTTTGAGTACCATTTCTCAATGGTTATTGGAATTTTCTCCATGCCATTGATTTTTCTCATAATCTGGGAGATAATATCAGTCTTGTAGTAGTTAATTACCATATTGTGGTCAAAGATATTAGCAATTACAATGTGATTCTGAAATTCTGCAGTATATTCGGCAAGAGTGAAGGTCCATTCTCCTTTTCAGTTCTGGACCATGTGGTGATTGACCAGCCAGTGCACAGCAATATTAACCATGTCCTATTGCCAGAAAGTGGCAAGGAACTTGGCAGTGAAGTCAGCAAAGGTGCCCATGTTAATACCAGTAAAGAAGATGGCTTTTCTTCTAAATGTAGTAGTCCATAAGAGGACAAATCCCTTTATTATATAGAATAGAGCATATGCAACTTTCTTCAGCTTCAAATCATAGATGGCAGCATTAACAGTAAGGTAGAACTATACTATGTCAAGCCATTGTTTGGCCTTAGCTCAGTTACCATCAAAAGCTTTAGGAGCTCCCAGGTGGTGTTTGGTTGTGTTATGAATCTAGACCAACAGCAAGAGGAAACCACCTTGGGGGGTGCCCAATACTGGGGGGACAAAAGAATGGCAGCCTAGAGGAGGCACTAGGAAACAAGGTAAACAAGTAAACAAGTGCTCTAGACTGGGAAACCAGTCTATGCCCTTGCCCCTTTATATATTGCTACAAAATGTGCATGGACCAGGCCATGAGGAATACATGAGGTAGCTGGTATACAAAGAACAATGCTAAATAAGGAAATAGGGCAAAGGAAAACTAAATAGGAACCAATGGCAAATAGGGAGTAATTAGTAAAAGAAAGCAAGGCAAAGGTAAGATATGATATTAGAGGGCTAGGCCATGACATTAGAAAAAGTCTAGGCTACAATAAGGTAAAAGGCTATGCTACATGAGGTACAAAGGCTAGACCAGGCTAGATCCAACTTTATGGCATGATAAGATAAGATAAGATAAGATCAAAGAAAGCAGTCAAAAATAGTAAAGAGAACTTAGCTTAGGGTAAGAATGAAAAATAGCCCCTAGCTAAGTAGTGCCAGTGTATAACAGAAAAAAGTCAAGGCCTTGTATAAAGCTAGAGCTCAAGTGTGCAAGACCAGGAAATCCCAGCTTGAGCCAGCCCTTTATATATGCTACACAGATGCACACAGACCATGTCCATAGGGTCTGCCCTAAACTATGCTATAGTAAGCTAGTCAATAGTGTAAAGAGAGCAAGTACCTTAGTAGTACCTTATGGTAACTGCAAGGTAATGACATTATGATCTAGACCAGCCTAGACTGTGACAAGTGAAGGTGTGAAAGAGTAAAGAGGTGAAATGAGTGAAATGGGAATGGTTACCATGGTCATGTGATATGACATGTGAAGAGTAAAAGTAAAAGTACAAAGTAAGTGAAAATAAAGAAAAGTGAAAAATAAATTATAACAAACAGTACCAACACTAGGTTAAAAACACTACTTTTTTTGTTACATCTGGCCTGGATAGGGACAGACATAGTTATTTGACAGGATATACAAAGGGTTTGCAAAGAAGAGAACAAGAAAAATGACCTGTACTTGCTAAGTTGTATATGAAAGAGTTAGCTGAATACTGGGGTAGCTGATAAGCAAGCTTGATACTGCAGAGTAATATTGGGTACTCTAAGTATACAGGTACAGGGTATGAAAAGGAAGAAGTAGTGTAAGAAGATAAAATATAAAGTATGCTACTTTATAGTATATGATTAGTCAATGTTGGTCTAAAGGAGAAATAGGATTTACATAGAACTAAAACAAAAAGGGGTCATCTGACAAAGCATAACAAATAGGCTGATAAAGCATATTAGAAATATAAAATAAGAAGATAAAACACAGTTCATAAGATTTGCAATGTCAATTGCAAATCATTTAAGTTTAATGATAAATCTGAAATAATTCCTGAATTTGCAATAGAGATTTGCAAAGGGTCTTAGGGTTCTAAAGCCTTGGCAGAATTGTAAAAGAGATGTGAAAAAGAATTAAAAATGAAGCAGTAACTACTGCCCTGTTCTTGAGACTTCCTCTGGTAGTTGCTCCTTGCTAAATTCTAAGGTGGGCTTTTAAGACTAGTGGCCCTAACTAGGCAAATGAGAGAATGAAGTGAGATCCTGGGCCCTTGTGTAAATCCTTAGCCAGCAGCACTAGTGAACTAGTCTATATAATCAGCCTAGAGGTCAAGAGAGCAAGACTGGATTTCCCCACCTTGCACCCCTGCCTTATATATTGCCTAAGTCTGCACATAGACCAAGTACAGGAGGCCTACCCTAAGCTATGCTATCTATGGACACCAATAGCACTACTGGCTCTATTAAATAGGTGAGGGGAATGCATGAATTGGGAATGAGGAGTGAGGCAGTGGCCTCATGGATCTAGAAATGGAATGGAAGAGAAGCCACATCATAAGGATATGGGAGAATGGAAGGCACACTGGTATTAATCTATGAAAGGGGCCTGGCCACCATAAGGCTGAGGAGATCCAATCTGGATCTCTGCCACAGATCAGATATTATCGGAGAGCTGGATCTGGATCTCATCTGAGATCTGCCACATCATGTAACTGATATCTGATGCAAGGAAATACTCTAATATATGGACTTAGCCTTAGTCTAGGGTTATCCTTATAAGGCAGCTCATTCACATGATCACATGCTCCTGGTCATATGACTATGCAACCATTTGCATCACATGCTCAACAGTTCTCATGGTCACATGCTGTGGACCATCATGTTTGGTAAGACCATAACAAAAAAAGAGATTGTAATAATAAAAGGACTGGAATTGTATAAAGGAGAATCAAAAACTAGTATAGCTTACTGGCAAGCACTAAGTGCAAAAGATCAAGTAGAATCTGGATTAGAATTGGGTCTGGAATATAGGATATAACAGTGGCCTAAACTTCAGTAAGAATTTGTTAAACAATAGCATACTTGTGGACAGAAGAAAGTTTTAAAAAATGAGCACTATGATAATTTTCCTACAGGAAAGATCAAAAGAGGCAAAAGAAATAATATTATCTCTTTGAGCAGAAAAAAAATATTTTATAATGGAGATAAGGGAATTTATTTGTAATGGTAGGGTTTATATATGCTGCAGGCTAATTAGTGACATAAGAGTAACATAATATATTACTCACCCAAGATATATAATTATCTTACAGCACTTTAGGGTTTAATATATGTAATGGGAATTCAAAGTTGAAAAACTGTCTTAATGAGTTGTCATTTTGATATGGTTGCCATGTTACCAAAACATAGCCAAATGCTTTGATCATTGGACCAATAGAAAGCCAAGAGCAAGTACTGCATTTCATACACTTATAGCCTAGCATGATAATTAGTAATTATTGATAGCCATTGCATTTAGTGAAAAACATGCAAACATCGGGACAGTTTTTTGAGCCACTGTATAACCTGTATGAACTTATAAATAGAACATAATTCAGTAGTCACCAATGATGGAGAATGCTGGGGTGCAATAAAGGTGGATGTAAAGATAAATATTGGTTATCTGTGGTATGACATGTGGAGCCTGGGTAACAACAAGATGAACAAATAAGAAGAGGAGAATATCAACAGCCCCCCGCATGCCCTTGAACCGATCAGCGCACGTGAGACTGGCCACGCATTTCCAACACATTTCTCTGTTCCTCTCCCTTGAACAACGTTTCTGATAGATCCAACACTAGTGCATCGCGCTGAACGTCATCGCTCGACACAGGTAATATTTGACGGGATTCAGGCACCGACATACAGAAGAATCGCGGTGCTGGGCCGACGGAGTATACATGGATAGCAAAGGCATTATCGCTGATATTCGGCGCATCGCTCCTCACCACTCGCCATCAAACCCAATGAATCCTAGGAGCCACGGTCACATAAATCACAAATGCATCAGACACAATCGCAGATGAACATACCAGTCAACAGGAACACAGGGAAATACCGCTTCTTCTCCAGTTGCGCACACCAATTCCATGCGCTTGTCAAACGCCCATCAATACAGCTGCCCGCATCAAAAAAGTTGTCGGCACCAGATCCGTCGAAACCATGCCGGAAGAAATCAGAGAGGATTTCTCGCATACAGTTCTCGGTAGAACCGAATTCGTCTTCGATGTAGGAACGCAACGCAGGTTTATCCGAAAGGCTGGGTATCTGCGAGAGGGTATTACAAATGGGAAGGAGGATGCGGTAGATTTGAGAGTATTTGTCTACATATGAATCGATCAGGGCGCTATTTGGGCGATAAGAATGAGGCCACTGTACCGATAAACATCAGAGCATTGGGGACGTTGTGATCTCCCATGTGGATGGCAGAAGAACCGACCCAAGAGCCAACACTCTGCTGAGCACGCTGAAGGACGGTGTGCATCATGCGCAGCGTTTTCGGAGCAGCTTGGACCCTATTCAGACCCTGGCCGGTATCGCGAAGACGATACGGGACACTTTCAGACAGCAAGTCTTGCTCCGTAAGAGACCACAATCGGAACATGTCTGAACGGTCAGCGTAAGTATATATTCACGAGATACAACGGGAACGCACCGTGTAAAATCTCACGCCAGAGCGTCAGACTCTGCAGCACGTACGCGTACTGCTTCGCATGGTCGTGACTGAGCCTTGCACCACCCTTGCCGCTGCGAATCGCCAAGGTGTGTTTCATATCTTTGGTTTGTGTGGGATGAAAGTACGTTTTGAGGTAATGAATCATTCGGTCACAAGGATCACGATTTGTCCGTAAGAAAGCGTGGTTGTCTCCAATGCTATAGAGACATTGGCGAACTTGTTCTGGGTTTAGACCCTCGCGATGATAGCGAGAAGCGAGCACCTCAATAGCACGTTCCTTGTTCTTGATATCTTTTTGTATATCGCGTCGGGACCGACCGTCGGCATAGATTTCCTTTGTTGCAACGGAAACAAGATCATCACGAAGGAGTGCCAGAGCGCCATGCTGTTCCAGCACACTGTATACAGTTCGGATAGATTTGACACAAGAAAAGCTGAGCATGTCCTTCACCTCCGGCGACTGGCTGTCCTGCAATACAGTCGTCATCGACCATTTGATTGAGGCACCCCAGAAAATCATATGCTCACCTGAAGTAGGTAGATCAATTTGCCATATGTCGTACGCATTTTGTCGGGATTCATGATCTTGTGCCGCCGTCCTAGCTCGAAAATTTGTTGAAAGAACTCTGCGTTCCGCTGGAAATCACGGTCCGTGAAAAGCTCCTGGCCAAGCCTGTAGTCCGCCGATAACACGAGTCCTGACAAGATGGCGCACAATTCACGAATCTGATAGACAATCCGCTTTGACTTGGAGAGACCGAAGCCGAGGGTATCGATTTTGTCGGTATACTCTGACACCTGAAGTGCGGCATCGAGGAGGCGGAGATACTTACGCTCAATGAGCGTTAAACGAAGGGGAATGTATTTAGCGCGCTCGACGAACCACTCGCCAACGGCGGTGCCGATGCTTGGCTGAGCACCAAGCAGCTCCGTGGGCGGGTCTACAGCAGATATCGCAGCAACCCGATCAAGTTCCTCGTCCAAATCTGCTTGCATATCGATGTCCACATCAGCCTGGAGTTGAACTCGCATCAGAGAAAATAGATCGACACCACAGTGTTGCAAACACCCGATACCTCATCCCCCTTACACTCGCCATCCACTGTCGCCACTGTCGCACTCGAGACACCATTCTGTGCCTTCCCCGTGCGCCTGGGCGATCCTGAGACGGGCGTCACAGTGTGCTTCTTTCGGGATCCCTTTCGATGTTGTGCGGCGAAGCACACCTCACAGTAATTGTCCTCGCATTCTTTACATGACATCTGTGCAGGCTGGTCTGTCATGAGCGTCAGACGATTCGCTTAACCCAAACGGATCCCGCCGAAAACCCGGCTCACCCTCGCATTCCACACAGAACCCCTCCGCCGTCGGTCGATTTGCAGATTCCTCGTCCCAGCCCTCCGCCGCTGTCGTGGGTGCGTCTAATTCTTGTTGTTTGAGTCTTGGGTGTTCGAGCGTGTCGTGGCCGTCACTGAGGATGTTTTGGAGTGAGAACACAGTGCCACTCTCAGGAGGTTTCACGCCGCTGTCTATAGCAACGTTATTGGAAGGTACGTTTCCGACCATTGCATGTGCATCTATACCACAGGTCTTGAGGCGAATGGGAGGGGTGGTAGTACGGTGGTGACTATAAACTTCAGAGGCGCCGCAGCTGCACCGTAATTTGTCACACACAGGCCGCGTGTACGACACGCACCAAGACGAGGATACGACCAATCCACGACGCCTCAGAAATAATGACCAGTAATTGGCATTAATCGACATGTTTGTGTCGACCGGTGAATAAGGAACGATCATCGGAGATATGATACATGTGCAAGAACTGGGTATCAAGGGAAAAGAGTGCATCCTGAGGGCAACCGGAACTACCTGGGACATCGCGCGCTGGAGAGGATGTTGTCCTGCTCAGATGGTCCCTCGCCATGGACTCGTTCCCCGAAATCGTTCTTTTCCCATGCATCGAACACTGCCACGTCGCCGATGGTGGAGTTGAACTTGTGCCGGGGTCTGGTACTGGTCAGTGGGGGTAGACTGCCGCCGCTGCCAGGTGGGTAATCATGTGCGACCACTATCGGGGATCTTGGAAGAGTGATCGGTGAAGACGATCCAGATAGCGATGGCTTCACCATGTGAGACTTCGCGTCGACGAGTGTTTTGAAGTCTCCCTCCGACACTGTCCCGGACGCGGAAGTTTGAGGGCCATTCTCCATGTCCTGTGATAGAACATTGTCCTCGTCGTCAGGGAAGCTAAACAGAGGCTCGCGATCATGAGAGTCGGAATTTCGAGGCGAGATAGAATGGACAGGGGTCGAACTAATGGAGGCTTTGACTATGGAGTCGATAAGCCAGAACTGTACAATGTTCATAAAGATAGGGAAGATGCCCATGACACTAGAAAAGTGTCGTCAAACTACACAGCGGACGAAAGAGAGACAATACACACAATATTACTTGGACTGAATCCCCGTCACCAATAGAAGTCCAACTAAGGAGCCAGTCACCTATACTAGATATGCCTGGCCAAAAAGCAAACAAGGCAACCACGAGAAACTTCATCGTTGTAATGGACAGAACGTATACTGCAGCCTGACGGGCCCAGTACGTGACTGAAGGGGGATTACCATATTGTCCTGTCTTCAAGCCCTTGATGCCAAATCTCTTTGAAAGCAGCCATGTCACACTTTGCAGCACGGGATAGATCAGTGCGACGCCTTTTTCAGGTCCAACCACTTCAGAACCGCAGCTGAGTTCGGAGATCCAAGCTCACCAAGCGTGGTATCAAGAAGGATATTGAGAAAATAATATGAGCACGCATTTCCAGCAGAACGATGTGATCCAAAGTCGGATATAAGTACATTCAGTCCATGGACGAACATTTGGCCGAGAGCTTGTTTCGAGACGTCGAACAGCCTGAGAATGAGTATGAACCACATTCAGTCGACGCAAACTAGGTGGCTGGGAGGGTTACCATATCGTCCATGGACGTTTGTGGGTTTCCCGATGCCTCTTGTAGACGAGTGACAGAACGACAAGTACACCCATAAGGGCTTGAACGACCTCGAGTGGGACATGAATTCGATCTGAAGCCATGCCCTACGTAGCGGTCGGACTCACCAGCGCGGTCGGGCCAAGGAGTTGACATGAGCGACGGTCAAGAGGAAAGTCATCCAAGCTCTTGGTGATCATCCTCGGCATTGAGTTCATCGTTCTTGCAGTGGCGTCTGTCTGCGGGTCGTCTCCCACAACCGCGCGATGGCAGCGAGCAACGAACGTGAGGGTGCACCCGACCCGGAGCCAGACTAGTTGGAGATGATGATGTAATCCGCTGCAACACCCGGCTCGCCCTTTGAAACTGGCGCAAGCCCTGGTCTTTTGACAGGATGGAGAACGGAAGGGCACACCCTGGCGCGAATGGCTACGGCCTCGTTGTGTGGTCCTTGACCAGTCGTATCTATCGTTTTGCTGAGTCTACCAACTCAGCCGTGCCCAAAATGATTGGAGGCATGACTCAGCCGCGTAGCACAACCGGCGCGCGTTCACCTCGACCCTGCCGACCACGACGAGCACGACCGCAGCGACGCGACGAGATCGACAGCATATCCCGAGTCAACTCCATAGAAGTCATGTCGTCGTTCTTTGGCGGATCGTCACCAGCATCCAATTCACAGCTGAACCCATACCACCGCGTACCCGATGGCCTGCCCGCCGGGTTAAGGCCAAATGCCCGACCACCACTGCCGCAAGTAGGGCACTACAATGATCCTTCCAAGGCGCTGTTTGAGAAACGATCGTTCGATCGGAAGCCTCCCCCACCACGTTCAGACACGACGTACGCACCTACCTTTCTACTATATTACTTCTCAGTGACAAGCAATGCACCCTAGTTACGCAGTCGTGGGTACGCCAAATGAGACCCTCGCCCTCAAAAACTGCCTCATCGTTCACCCTTATGATTTCCCTAACGGCGTCCATGTCAACGTAAAAGGAAGATATCCCGTCACAACATGGTGCGCTTCTACTCCCCCCCTCACGTCCTTCGCTTACTCGATCAAAAGCCATGACACATCCGCATCAATAGCACCGGGAGTTGTAGCAGCTTCCATGTCACTCAGGCAGTGGATGGAGCTCTCTCTCAGTGGAGACGAAGTCACCGTCGAGTTACTCCCCGCTCCACCACATCCCGACGCCCCACCTTTCTTACAGTCGATCGATTTCGTCGCGAGCTTCTGGAAAAAGAACTATGAGAACCCTGTGCCATATGATCAGGATGAATTGATTTCAAAGTTCCTTAACGCGTACAGCGGCCTCGTGCTCTCAACTGGAGGGATCCTCACCGTGGATTTCAAGGGCGATAAACTGAGGCTCATAGTTGCCTCATTAGGCATACTCGAACTTGCCGATGAGCAACAGGGTGGGCGAAGAAACAAACCGAGGAATATTGAGATGGGCGTGATAATGCAAAAGACGGACATTACCATCATGAAAGAGGGAAGTAGCCCGATGAAGATCAAGGCGAGCGCAAAGAGGTAGGCCATTGACGTCGAGCAAATAGTCTGTCCTTATTCGCCTGCACAGGGCCGCTACCAACGCGATCATTGCACCAAACTTCAAGTTCGAGGACATGGGGATTGGAGGTCTCGATAAAGAGTTCAATGATATTTTTCGCCGTGCCTTTGCCTCGCGCGTGTTCCCCCCCGCTCTCGTCGAGAAGCTTGGCATTCAACACGTAAAAGGTTTGTCCCACCTTCCTATACGTTGGAGCCGTCCACAAGCATGTGCTTGACAGGTATCCTACTACACGGTCCTCCTGGGACGGGTAAAACTCTGATCGCGCGACAAATTGGGAAAATGTTGAATGCGCGAGAGCCCAAGGTAGTGAATGGACCCGAAATTCTCAATAAATATGTCGGCGCTTCTGAAGAGAACATTCGTAAACTCTTTGCAGACGCTGAGAAGGAAGTGAGTCCCCGTCAGGTTTCCTCCCTTGTGCACTACAACACTAATTCTTGCTATAGTACAAGGAGAAGGGTGATGAGAGTGGTTTGCATATCATCATTTTTGACGAGTTGGATGCTATATTTAAGCAGCGTGGTTCGACAAATAACGGGACTGGCGTTGGCGACACCGTTGTCAACCAGCTTTTATCCAAGGTATGGTGTGCCGTTCAGTTGAGTTCTCGCGAATAGTAATTCTATTCTTAGATGGATGGTGTCGATAGACTGAACAACATCCTTGTCATCGGTATGACGAACAGGGCGGATATGATTGACGAAGCATTGCTACGACCGGGTCGTCTCGAGGTCCGCATGGAAATTTCACTTCCCGATGCAGAGGGCCGGTATCAGATTCTTCGTATCCATACGACCAAGATGCGAAACAATAAGTTGATGGAAGATGATGTTGATCTCGGAGAGCTCGCACTAATGATGAAGAACTATTCTGGCGCTGAAATTGAAGGGTTCGTCAAGAGTGCGACGAGTTTTGCATTCAACCGACATGTAAAGGTCGGAACATTTGCGGGCATTTCAGACGACGTGGAGAATTTGAGAGTCAACAAGGATGATTTCTTCCAAGCTCTGGAAGAAATCAAGCCGGCGTTTGGTACTTCTGAAGAGGAGATTCAAGAAGTGATTCAGAATGGCATTATCGAGTTCGATTCCGAGGTTCGCGTGCGTCGTGAAGTGCTTATACTGCGGACCATACTAAGGTGCACCTCAGGAAATACTGGAGAAGGGGAAGTTGTTCATCAACCAGGTTGCCAAATCCGAACGGACACCACGGGTCAGCGTCCTTTTGAACGGACTACCTGGATCTGGCAAAACCGTCTTGGCTGCCACGATTGCGTGGCGTTCGGAATTCCCGTTTGTGAAAATCATTTCACCTGATCGGATGGCTGGTTTTTCCGAGGCACAAAAAATCGCTGCTATCACGAAAACATTCAACGATAGCTATAAGAGTCCGCTGAGTGTCATCGTCGTAGACAGCCTTGAGCGCCTGTTAGGTGAGTGCTCCGCAACTCCACTGGGAAGGATGTTGTCAACAAATGACGCCTAGATTGGACATATTTGGGTAGCAGGTTCTCGAATGTCGTTCTTCAAACGTTGTTGGTGCTGATTGCACGGAAACCTCCCAAGGTTAGTGCCGTCACCTGCAGTCCAAGTTGATAGACCCTGAGCATGTGTCACAGGGTCGCCGCCTCCTGGTGCTTGCAACCTCTTCCCTTGGACAACATATCACGGAACTAGGGCTTTCAGAGGTATTCGACGCCTCCATCCGAGTGCCTCCCATCTCCCACCTCGGACAGCTGGAGGTCGTTCTCAGATCCGTGGAGCTTTTCGCTGACGACTCGGAGCTGCACGAAACGCTGCGTCTGTTATCCAGTGCCGGCTTCCCACGGAACGCCTCTGAAGCAGAGACCCCTACAATACCGTTATTGGTCGGTATAAAGAAGTTGCTGAGTATTATCGAGATGGCGAGACAGGAACCCAAGAGCGTTGGACACCGACTGATGAACGGACTACTCTGACGGACTGGGTCACTGCTAGAAGCAATCGAGTGACTTCTGTCGTTGTCGGACTTGTAGATTATTTTCGCTGTACCCATAGCTGGATAGTCAATCCACTGCATTTAGATGGCTTTGGGGGTCGTTCTCGTCTCCAATGCGCGCAGGACCCTTGTCTGTTTGTTCACGTCCAAGTTTTTCCGGTCCGAGAAAGGTATATTCTTCCCACATTCCAATACAGGGAAACGCTGAGGGGTTCAGGCGAGCCTCTACGTGATTGGCATTGAGCCGTCCGTGTTGTAGTTCTCCATCGTTCCTCTTTCACCGTTGTCGCACCACTGACGCACAAGATACAATGTCTAGCGTAGAGATCATACAAGATCCTCCGCATCTCTCACCGTTACCCCGCTCTGCATCTCAACCAAAGCCCAAAGGCATCCTCAAGAACGCTGTGCCACAACCGGCTGGGCAACAGCAACAGTCCGTGTCTCCTTCCTCCTCTCGACGCGCCTCTGGTGACCTTGTTTGTGTAGCAGTCTACAATGGGACGAAGCCAACATTGCGTTGACGGAGATTCAGAAAGATAGTCTCATGAAGATCACCGAACCCAAGACGCCATACGTCCGATACAATCCCGAGACAGACGAAGTCGAGGGTGGTACGTTGTGCTTTTTTTTTTCATGCTTCGGTTCGTATGGACAACTCGATTAACGGACGGACGGATCCGGGCCGCGCTTTGGTAGATATACCCGACTTCCACCTCGGGGCTCCTGCAGGCTCTCCGAGCAGCTTTGGTCCGAGAGCGGATTCCCCTACGAGCATGCTAGCCTCTGGTCCATCCTCGCGTAGAGCATCGTTGTCGAGTGTTGGTAGAAACTCATCGGGGCGGTCTGGGAGTGCCGCCTCGAGCCGAAGCACGTCGTTCAATCTCCCGAGCGAGGCAAGAGGCGAGATCAGAGCGCTGAAGGTGGACTCTGGCGACGAGATTGAGGCTGAGGCGATGGACGAAGCAGGTACGGGGGGACCTCGTTGTCTCAACGTGTTCCTTGTGCTTCGGCGCTGATCGGGGATGTGTAGCTGCCGCGAAGCATGCTGCATTCGTTAAAGCACGGGGACGGCACTACTCGAACGAGGCCATGGCAATGAAGGTATGCATCATGTTCACGGTGGTGACCAGTTACGGATGATGGGTGTGTTAAATAACACAGGCGGGTGCGGCATTCATGGACGAAGATGATGATGAGGAGACGGGCAAAGCAGAAGGGAGCTGGCTGGAAGACGCTGACACGGAAGATCTCGAGGCCGACAATTCACAGGTTCATGACGACGTCTCGTACCGAGGGGAGCTTGTCAACGGTGATGCTCATAGGGACTGAGGTCGACCGATTCCTCGGCACTGTCAATGTCTTGTCGAAGCAGTTTATTGTGTGGGTTGTTAGCATCGAGTTGACCATTCTCTCTACCGGGAACGATCTTGCTTCTTACCCGCATGCTCGATCGCTCTATTTATGGTGGATGCAATTTTCGTTGTTGAGCATCCTGGAGATGAGCTTTTGTCTTTTTCTTTCATATGCACGACACATGTACACTGTCCGACTTGTGCTTATAACCGATTGCTTTTGGATGATCTGGCATGAACGAGGGCACCCCGTCTAGCGTCGACTTTGTCAGTAGATCCCCCAGAGAAAGCAAGTCCGGGTGCACACCTCATTCACCTCTTGATAGGACCCTTGTCAAGCTAGTCATGGCCGCCTCCCGATATCAAGACAAGGTCTCGTCTTTGCTTTATCCTTCGTCTCCGGTGACAATCCCTGCGGTCCACGTGATCGCGACGAGTCTACGATCGGGGTACGATCCAAAACGGAGGCTGCACGAAAACCCGCTCACCGAGTTCCTCCGTGACGACTCACCGGCCACAAGGTCGGAATCCACAAGGGCTTCAGCGAAACGCACACCTATATCATGGCCCTGGACGCCTCGGGTAAAGGTCTGCTTCTCAAGGCAGACCTCATCGCAAACGCCTTCCGGGACGAGGTCAAGGCGTCTTTAACGCGGTCCACGCGAACGCCGACGCTGGTGGGTATCCTGGGCACCCCGGCCGCCCCGAGCAAGTTCTACGCCGAGTTCACGAGGAAGCAGTGTGACGAGCTCGGTGTGCGGTTCGTCCTGAAGAGGGTCGGTTCGGCTGAGAGCCCCGAGCGGGTCGACGGGGAGGGGGTGGAAGAGGCGATCATAGAAGCCAATGAGGACGCGGACGTGGACGGTATCATGGTGCGCACTACGTTTCGCGTTTTCGCGTGTGCGTCCTGCGGTCGAATGTATGACGGTGTACTCGCCCAGGTGTACTACCCGATCTATGGCGGACAACAGGTGTGTGGGTCGGCCCCATCGTCTGAAAACCGCTGCCGATGTTCGGACGGGTGAATATAGGATCATTACTTACAACAGGTAAGTTCTCGGACGAACCTCTTTCCTCGTACGCACGGCGACTTTTCTGCCAAAAGGTTGTCTCGCCCCTTAAAGACGTCGAAGGTCTTCACTTCAAGTTTCACTACAACCTATACCACAAGTACGTCTCTCACTCCCTTACTACTCCGACTCGACGACTCAAGTGGACGCATATCGTCCAGTGTTCGGTTTATAGAACCTATGTCGCTCATGTCATCCGTCCCTTCATCTGCGCCGCACATCCCGGCCAAGGATGACACTGCCCCTCCGGGTATGGTCAAGTCCATCCTCCCATGCACGCCTCTTGGCGTCGTAAAATGTCTTGAGTACATCGGAGTATACAACAAGATCCTCGCATACGGTGACCGTGCTTACGGAAAAACGGTGACGGTCATCAATCGGTGAGAACTCGAGGCACACCTTTCCCCCTTGAACTCACGTACAGTACCCACTCTTCATAGATCCGAGGTCGTCGGTAGGCCCCTCGCCGCACTATTGGCCAATGACGGCGCACGCGTGTTCTCCGTAGATATCGACTCCGTTCAGGTGCGCAGCTTGTGAAGGGGCCCTTTTTTAGGTCCTGGTTCCAGATGGGAAGCTTACAATTTCGATCCGACAATAGGAGTATACGAAGCGGCCTCGCACATCGCCGGAGGCGACCCGGAATTACCTTCCTCATCATGTCGCTCATCCAATTCAACTGACTCTACAGGATTGTTTGGCGCTCTCCGATGTTATCATTTCGGCTGTTCCAACAGCTGAATATAAAGTCAAAACAGAGTGGTTAAAAGAGGGATGCATCGCTGTCAACGTGGCAGCCGATAAAAACTTTGAGAAAGACGTCAGGGACAAGGTGTGCCAGACACCTCGCACAGCGCTGGGGATGCACTCACAGGCACTGCCAACATCTTCACAGGCATCAATCTATATCCCTGCCGTTGGCAAAGTTACTATTTTGATGCTCCTCCGGAACTTGTGCGTATTTGTAAGGCTTCTCATAACGAATGACACACACAACAGACCTTTCTCCTCTACTTTGGATTCGCTGGCCAGAATGCGCCTCACGCTCTATAACGGGGTCTCGAAACCAGTGGTGGCATCGGGATGAAGGGCGGTCAGATGATTCGCAGGGAATTCCGATTGTTACACAAATCGGATATGTACACCATTTGGAGGGAATTACCATTGTGACGCGTGTTCCACTGGAGAATATGGTGAATTTAGTCCAGGGAAGTAGGTCACCCTGTCTAGTAGCTAAAGACGAATCATAAGAACTGGGACATCAAGTCAATTACGTTGCTATCCCAAGAGCGTTTCGGTGACGTTCGGGGGATCCATTTGTTTGGGTTGCTCAACACGAGAAAAACTCGGCATAACTGGAGTACCTATTCCTGACCCGTCTTCTGCCACGAATCGCACACGCTGTCGATGGAGCTAGGCAAATGTCAACAGACACGTAGACCGATCCTGACTGGACTGGACACGTACTTGAGGGAGCTTGGGGATGATGGCAAGTACGATAAGAGCTGTGAGATTGACGGCAAACAGCCATGGGTTGTAATTTGTGTAATGTGTTGAGGCAAGAAAGCTAATGCACGTGTCAAGAAATTTACCACACAAATGCTATGGTAAACACTCACAGCAATATTGGCGCGGTAAACAGCCACTTTTTTGATGGGGTATACTGCGCACCATCATCGATTTGTTCCCAGAGCGTGAAGTCGTCGTAAGCACCGGCATGTAGTTCGCTGTGGAATGGAATGCCAGTTACCCAGTGGAACATGAGATACGATAACTAACTATATTGAGCATTTTACTAGCTCTACGGAAGCATGTGGGCACTCACTGCTAGGTATATCAGGTTGACAAGGGTCCAACTGACCTGCTGCGTTATGCCTGGGATTGTGTCGATGATGATTTTGCCCATGAAGACGAGGACGACATGGATCAACCATGCTCCTGCAACATGACGTTTTAACGCTAAGAAACATTAAACGATTCATGTGTACACACCTTTTGCGTTGACCCAATTTGCGTTGATGTTAACGTATGCGCTTCTGTCGAGCAATTCTTCGAGTCGTCCCCCGACTTCCTCCACTTTGACGACGCTTGAGCCTCTTGGGCGGCCCTTGGGCCCGATCTTCTGGTGGGGCAAAGAGAGTTGTGGAAGCTTGATGGTTGGCGGAGAATTCATCATGGGAGTTGGAGGATGGCAGAGACGATGCTACGCGGTCTCTACACGAGGAACACTTGGCACGCGCAGCAGACCCTGAAGGTATTTCCTAGTTGAAACAAACACGTACAAATAATGTTTCATCCGGCACGTGATTCACCACTCCCGCGCTCACGAGCTCGACGCTGACGACGACTGAGACAGACCCACGACACTGGCGGTCAGACGTGGAACAAGTATCAATGTTACTGCAATGGTGTAACCTGAAACCACTCGGACCTTCCAACTTGGCTGCCATACGATTCTCGTCCCCGTGTAGGGTCCAAGCCGTGAAGATATTTCCGTCTGGCGCGAAGCCATTTGCACACTGCCCGGACATCGTCGCGTGGGTCTCTGGCTAGACGCGTTGCATCGGTACTCACCCTCGCTCTAGACGTACCGAACCGGAATCTTTCTTCATCGACGTTTATTTCAACGCGCACCCCGTGCAAGGGTCGCAAGATGGGAAACACAAGCTCAAGGCACCCAACGCACTCATCCCGACCGTGATCGCTTACCCGGGTGGCCAGACCGAGTTTGCTATCGACATGGGATCCGATGCGCGTGTCTATTCTCCTGTCTTCCGTTTAACCTCACCCTAACCGCTCTGTTTAGTTTGGAACGCGGCTGATGATCATACGCGGGGACTTTGAAAGCGTGTCTATGGCCATATACGGAGACGTCATCACAGACGCAACCGCGTCTGTGTCATCAAATACGCCAGGACTACTACAACTTCCTGAGCCTATCTCCATTTCATCTGCTCTCGATCTAGCTAACGCTCCTGATCCGACATGTCTGGCGAGACAACTCCTTGCTTTAATTCCAGACGCCCCCTCACTCAACCTTGTCATCCGTCTAATGTTCTGTCTGAAACCACCCAACGACGATTGGGATCTACCTGAATTCCCCCATCTATACTCTGACTTGAATGAGGAGGACATGGACATCGATCTAGACTCTGCGTTTCGCTGTCTGAGCCGTCCGATAGCCGAAGATACTTCGGTCGAGTCTTTACAGAGATTCGCGGAGAAGATTGCAGATGCAATCGGTCCAATGGTCTGCGGTGAACTTGTTCGACGGATGTTTTCAGGCTAACGATCCCGCGGCAAGTAGGACGATGCTCAGGCTTACCTCGTGTCCGGAATACTGTGCCGCTCTGCTTCACAAAACCCCCATTTCGCACAAGCACTTATGGTATGTATGAGTTTACATAGAACGATGTATGTGCCCTAATCCTTGCCCTAGCAATCAATCGACTTGGAAAACGTGTTTGACGTTTCTAACCTGAATGACGATGACACGATTTATACCCTGTTGGATGCATCAACAAACCCTCACATTTCGGAACTGCTTTGCGTCGACTGGTTCAAGGACATACTCCAATCTGTGGAATCGTTACCCACAGCACGACGAGAAGTCAAGAAGAGTGCTCGACGGCTGGCCGCTCGATTACGGCACTGGCAAGTATTTGAAGATGCCTTGTCGAATCCGGAAGGCAACTTTGCGGATGCATGCAGGTTTCTAAAAGACGTAGGAAGCGAAGAAAGATCATTTGGTATCTGGTTGAGTTGCATGACAATGCACGTAGACCTGTGGACGAGCTTGCGGGATGGTCTATCCCGTGGAGATGGCCCTTTTATGTCGTTCTTGGACCCGCCGTTGACAGCAATATCCCATGGCGACTTCCTCAGATTTGCTAAAGCGTTTATTGGCATCGCATCTGTCCTAGCAGTCTATGCTTGGTCAGATAGTCTCCCAAACGACCACTGTCGAGAACGTACATTGGGAGTACTAAGATTGTGGCAAGATGTTCCTGGCTATCGCGAAGTACAATTCCTCACCAAGTTCCTCTCAATGTATCTGACTATAGTGTCGCAGATAGTCAATCACCTTCTCTTGCTCCGCCAAATGACCTTCCGGCTGGAGTGTATGACAATAGACAACGATCCCCCGGCTCAATCAGGCATCCACGCCGAAAATATCATCTTAAACCTCGTCAACGAACCCCGATGTTACCTCAGTTCAGATTTTGTCAAGTGTTTACAGTCTTGGCAGCCTTTCTCCCTGACATATATTTGTGAAGAGGAGCGTATTTCGTTACAAAGGGCAGCTACGATAGCTGATGATGGACTGCTTGGTGCTGTGGGGGAACTTGTTCGGACAGATCCCCTGCCATTCGACCTGGGCCGGGTGCGCGGGTTGAGAATCGCTGCTGCTATTATCCTTCATGAACTCGAGGAAGACGAATCTGGAGAGTGGCACGTTCTCGACACGGTATGGGGGGGAGGCATGCAGGGCATGGTTTTCCATGTCATAGATATCTTGTCCTCCGTGAGTGAGGAACTCAAGACCCTATGCTCTCTCAGCGTTCCGCGGCCACGAGAAGCGGGTATTCTGGAGCAGCTGTTGTTGCTTGCTGACCAGCTGCTACTTCTTGTCGTCCACCTCGAGCCTCTTTCGGTAACCACGAGTCGGTCCATGCGCTGCACCATCGTGGCGATAGCGGACATCTTCATCTGTACTGACTTGGCATTGTCTCAGCCACCGGTTTCATCCCCACTCGGAATGATCGGAAAGCACGTTCGACAGACCTGCGTGGGTGTTCTTCGCGAAGTTTCCCAGTTGCAGGGCGTAGACACTCCGAAGCGAGAACCCGCACTCCTCCTTCGAACACTCTTCGAGCATGGCCTTCGAGTAGACAATATCGACCCAGCCCATCGCATTCGGCAGGTATACGCCCTTGTTGACTGTATCATGCCTGCTGCTGCTCCGGAAGCAGCACAACCCAACTCACGATGGGTCCTGTCTGTTATACCTCTTATTCTCACCGACCTGGGCATATTCTTCCGTGCCCTAGACGTCGATAACAAACTCCGTTTCCTCGATCGGCTGGCTACCCTAGATAATGGGACACTTGGTGTTGGCGAGTGGCTGTTAGCGGAAGAATTGAAGCATATGGCCGACACTGCTAGGCTTCTTGGAGTCGTGCGCGGACCGCATCATACTGTCGTACAATATGAAGTGAACCTCTGTCTTCAGCTCATCGCCAGGCTCATCGACGAATCATCTGAACGTTCGACTATGTGCGTGACCACGATCTGCACGATGGTCGATGCAAGCCATGCGCTCATGAACACCATCACCTCCATGTTGAGTGCCCGCCTGCACTCCACGTACCTCGTACAAATCGCCCAAACACTCATTTCCTCTCCTTCGGTTACTGATCCCTCCTTGAAATCTGCGGTCGCTCTCACACTAATCCGTGGCATCTCTGTGACAGAAGTGGGCTTGGGTATCGGTGAGACGTTTGACGCGGTCCGGGTCATGCTCTCCACCGTCAACGAGGCAGATCTCGCTCTAGATAGGCTCTTATGGGAGTTTGGACATTGCCTCTCTTCAATTGCAGGGTCTGAGAATAGCTTCGACTCACTGGACGTTCAAAGCGTCGTCCGAGCTCTCGACTGGCTCCGTGACAAGCTTCCGGATCCGTCCGACCTCCCAGGGCTCTCTTGGGACAAGTGGGACAAGCTCTGCGAGGTGTTCCAAAATGGGATATTGCCAGACATGTACCCTGCCTTGAAAGCGATCAAGGGGAAACTAACTCCGCTTCCTGATTCGTCGATTCCGACGACATTGATCCCGGATGCGCGTGTGCGCCCGCTTGCACTGTCGATCCATGCCCTCGAGGAGGTGTTACAGTCGTCTGCGCCGGTCCCATGTACACCGACGCGGAAACCCAGGTCGCTTCCACCGGGACGGGATCGGGATGTATTGGGATTAGTAGCACTCTCACCCCCGACGGCGCTGTTGAGATCACCGGCGATCTCGGGACTTTCAAAGACGTACACAAAGAACGACTTTAGGGAATTGAGGCAGACACCATCGGCGAGACAGAATACGAGTCGAATGCCGAGTCTGCACGTAGATGTAAGCTGCCTTTTTTAAATGTGCACGCGCGCGTTTGTCTCCGTTCGCTCGGCTTTTTGTTTCTGTGTCGCGTTGGAGGACACGACTGAATGGTTCCCCTTCCTCTTTTTGTTGACAACTAGGAATTCGAGTTTGGGGCGGCCACGTTGTCGCCTCTCGTTCAGCCCCAGCCCATTCCAGTACCCATCGACCCTAATACAATCGGAGCCCAGCCGTTTGGTCTTGGAGCACCGTTTAACATGGGCTAGGTTGAAAGATTTTTTGGAGGCTATGGTGGTATGCATGTCGTTTCCGGTTTCAATGTGTACTTGACAGAGGGAACCATACTGGGAAGAGAATAGAAAGTGGAGCATAATCTTACTGGAGTTGTAACAACGGGCGTGTCACGTGCCAGGAGTGTCAACTGTCTTCCAGTTCAGTTTCAGCGCAACTAGCCTGATATCTTCATAGTCCTACCGACATGAGGCATTGCACGGTGACTGCTTCGGGCACCCAACAGGGTGTCGTTGTGCCACTTGATGTCCAAAGCTAACTCTGATGCGGTGGCGCCGAGAGCATGTAGAGGTAGCTTCGGACAGAAGAGCCACAAAACAAGGTAAAGTATTCAGCCATCTGGATTCTTGCTACTAACGAATGATCCTAGAATCCCTTATTATGATATGATGAAATCGTCTGAGAGTACGCGTGTCGTGTGCAAATTGGGAGAGTGGGAGGATGGTAACTGCGGCTATTGCTAACAACGTTAGTTCTATGTCATCTGAGCTCAAGCAAGAGATTTCAGTTGTTCCTGCAATTCTTGGAACAGCGTTTGGTGCCACTGTTTCAATGGAAGCGTTGCCCAATCTCAACACAAGGAAACATTCAGAGTACACGGAGATCAAACCTGGCGATTACACCAAGACTCTTGTGTTGTTAGGACCACTGCGGAAGACGTTTCTTTGAATCGCACGGTGCAACAGAGCGTAGCTGTTGAGTTGCCGGTGTTCCCGAAGACGATTTCTATCCCCTACAGAGACGCTCGCGGTAGGGCATGAAATCAGTGTTGTTCGGCCTACGGTATGTGCTCCCTTTCTCCATGTTCTGTGGAAACATCTCGACTTGGCCCGAATGAAGACCAAGAGCACGCCAATCAGGTGGGGAGCTACGCAGGAAAGCTTTCCGAGTCGTCTTTACATTTGTGTTCGCGCATGTACCCAAGGCGTCTCAAATGCAGAAATTCCGACGAGCGTACCGACCACTACGTCGACGGACGATACTGTCGTAGCCAGGAATGCACCACCAGAACATACCGTCCAATCGGAGGCTAGCGAGCGATACTAGCCAAGCTCGGACAGCACACGTAGAAGAAGAGGATGGCCTCACCGTCACTCTCCCACCAGTCTTCACGGGGACCCGCTCACGGTCTCCATAAATGGCAACTCAGCAGTGGCAAAACAATCACGGATCAGCCGACCACTTTCGCCGCGTACGAGGAAATATCAGACGAAGGCTCCGATGGGTTCTTCTTCTCAAACCACAACAATGATAACGCCACTACTAATACTGCGCTTGACTTAATCGTGCCCCGCGTTGACGCGCTTCCCCTTTGCAGTTCCTGGGAGGTACGACACTAGCTCTGAGGACGACTACGCCACAGGTCATTCAGAACCATCGAAAACATTCCACTCGGGTGGTTCGGAGAACGTTTGGCTCGCCTGCGTCTATCTCCTTTGTGCTGAGCGACTCGACGCGCGTGCGGGTCACCGGCCCTCCCAATCCTGCGTTCTTAAACTCTAGTTCAGGGCCTAGGTCGATACTAGGCACAGCTGCTGGTTTGCGAGCACCACTCGAACCTCCCAAGGTGCCAACAGTCGGAAGTAACTGTAGGATGCGATGCAGCAACTATTAGCGAGCGCGGGATGGGTGCCCTCTTGGTGAATGTCATTCCGACTGACCGTGCCAATCCCTATACTGTATACGTCTTGCCTCGCCTCTGTCCCCACCACGTTTTTATGGTCGTCCGTCGTCCGTCCTTGGCTCGTGCATGGTCCCTGTAGCATACTACCAGCCTCTCGTCTTCCATGCCGAGATCGCGGGTGAGCTATTGAATGATATGTACGCCCCTGGGCTGCTACAGCCTCCAGCTCCTTTCGCTACCATCGCGGATGTATACTCCGTCATCTAGGCTCATACAGGAAACACACAGTGCCGGCGCAACTTGCTCATCACCGGCAAGTGGGCACGCGTTGCGGTGTATGTTGTGGAAGCGTACACGAATTTCAAGGTGGACCCTTCTGGACCTCTGTCTTCCCGTCGTGCTCGCTTTTTCTGTCCCCTTTCGGTGCCGTATGCTGACTGGTGTCTGATCAGGTTGGCAAAATAGTAAGGTTGATGACATTTAATTAGATAGAGGATGGGCATTCGCCCTGCATGGGTGCTGCTAATATGTGACTCTCCTTACTGGACCTCGGATATACCTGAATCCAGCCAAACGCGGTGATTACACCAAGAATGCCCCTATGAACGTCGGGCTAGCCCCACTTCCGAACCACTCCGCCGCAGGGGCACCCGCTAGCTATCCGGGGGACCGTCGCCCGCTGTAATTCAATCGACACACAGCAAGAGAGAAAAGGAGACAGGAGTGGAGAATAAAAAAAGAGACGATATGGACATAGGGCTACGAACGTCGCCGACGCAGGGTCTCGTACGCAGCGTGTGGATACCGAGGTAAAGGTTCGGGTAGGGGTCTGAGCGGCGCTAATTCCGGCGCTTGCAGCTGCTGCAGTCTGTGCCTGCTCGGTCCAGGTTCCCCAACCAGCCCATCACCGTCATCCCCCGGCCGAAAGTACCGGTCGATGTCGGACGGATCGAATTCAGAGGGGACTGGCGACGACGCCGACGTGCGCGGTGGCTGACCATTGGGCACTGGATCGGGTTGACCGGGCTGTGTCTTTCCCCCTATACGATGTGTGCGCTTGCGTTTCGCTTTGACGGGGCGACGTTCTGGAGGAGCGCGTACTCCGGATGCGTTGAGTGTCCGTGGGGGACCACTTCGCACGGCGAAATGCTCTAATGAGCGGGTGTAAGGGGACAATGTATGATTTGAATAAGTGAGCGTCGACAGCTGGTGCAATGTGTTGTTCAAGGCTGGATGAAGGACGATCTTGGGGTCTGCTTCAGACATGGCGTGTTGCGATGGGGGAGAGCCAGAGTGGAGCAGGTCAAAGTTGGCGGCGGTGGATGACGAGACGGAAAGACGACGGAACGACAGTGGAGGCGGCTTGTTGATGTATTCGTGGCTATTGGTAGAGTGGGGAGGATCGGTTATAGGTGGTGTTTCAACGGAGTAAACGAGGCCGCTACTGGTCGATTGGGAATTTTGGGTCTCTATACTGTCTGGTGTGATTGAACGGTGGTGTCTCGTGCAAGGGCGTGATGGGGTGATGTCGTAGGCGGGCTCAGAGCGTGTGCGTTGGCGCCCAAAGGAAGGGAATGCGGGAGGTTTTGGAACATAAAAGTTGTGGCTAGAAATTGCGCGATGGATAGAGGGTACCTGCGACATATCGCGCTGGAACGGACCAGCTCGCGAGGGACCGGCTTGTTGTGACGGTGAGAGAGAATATCGGATGCTAGGCATAGAAGCTGCTATGCTACCTGGGTCAGTGTTAGTTCGGGAGATTTCCGCTGGGGGGTGGATCATGGACTGTGAATGGTAGACACGTGGGCGTGTAATGATCCCTCCACCGACAGCGGGGATGGCCTCATACTCGGTGATGGAGTCGTCTGGCGCCAGGCTTGCAGGTGGCGAATCGTTGATTGAGGTGCCCTCCCAGTCTAGCACCGAGTATGGCCCTCTCTCTGCTTCGTCTTCTTCCCCTTCCTCCTCCTCTTCATCCACTTCGGACTGTTCCGTAAGTTCTGCAAGACCCCTGTTTTGCCTAAATAGACGGCCAAAGCTCGTGAATACACTCTTCGCAGGAAGGCCGTCTGGACGAAGCCCATATGTAGGGTCGAAGTTCTCAAGCTCAGACAACGAACCTATAGGTTCAGCTGGTGCTGGCACCGTAGTGACAGAGGAATCATGTGAGACACTCTTCGGCGTCCTCCGAGCCGAACCTGCGACAGAAGCTCCAGAAACAGAACGAACACGTCCATACGAAAGTGTGCCTACCGATGGTGGATGCGCAAAAGGGTGCTCTAGCGCAAAAAGACCACCATCAGACAGGAATGACAGGTCTGGCATGGATGCAGTGTCAAACGGCCGACGCACGACCGGCGGTGGCCGTTTGTCGAGATAGGGAGCCTCTACCTTTGCCTTGACCCACTGTTGACTCAGACGATGGATGATGCTCGGCAAGTCCTCTCTGAACATTTGGCGAAGCTGACCTTCAATTTCGTGTTGTATGAATTTCTGAATGACGGCTATAGAGTCGAAGGTGCTGTTGATGTCGACGTTTTGGAGAGGATCGGTTTTGAATACGAGAGTGATGCCCTTTTGTTTGGAGACGACGAGGACGACGTACGAGTTGAGCTTGAAGTGGCTGAGACGAAGAAGCATGGGTACGACGAGGGGTTCTTTGGCAGCAAGCATTCCTCTTGAACCAGTCATGAGGTGTATGTCCGGTTGCTTATGGTTCAGGGGATTTGCCTTTCACACGCAGAGTCATCACGAGGTGCTCCGAGGTGTACATGAGACAAACAGTTATCTCGCACCTGTACTTTAGTTTTGAGCACCAGGTGAGCGTCGCCGGCATATGTCAAACGAAATATGCCTCGAAATTGATCCACGGTGAGATCGCCAATGTCCCGAATTTCTAGTTCGGGAGGCTGAGTAGACCGTGAGGGAGCGGTGGAGTAGGGCTTGAGGACGGATGCGCACCTGAGTGCCCATCTCCAGCTCGACGACCTCGATCTTGTCCGCAATCACGGGCGGTTTGTTTCCCTTGTTGAGGGCATTGTTGAGCATCTGGATCGCATCGGTGTGAAATTGGGCGGAAAAGCGAGGCCACTGGAAGGTGAACGACATGGCCGGGTCGGTCTGGGTGTCATTCAATGCGGTGTGGGGGTTTGCTGGTCAACAGTCGGGGGCGGTGAGCATTGTGTTCGGTGAGAACGAACGTAAGCAGGACGGCGGGGGAGCGCTTGTCGTAATACCGCACCTCTCAGCGTCCTAGCAAGGGGAGACCGGTTTTGGCCTCTCAACAGCCGAATCCCGGACGCAAAACAAAAGACGGTCTGCGAATCTTGTCCCCGTCTTAGCCACGGCCGTCGTCGTCGTCGCTACTAGCAGCGGCATCATTTAATGTCATAGCCAGCGACGTCGAGCAATTGATGAACGGCGTCCGCAGATTTCTCAGCGGAGGCGGGTCCTCGAGCTCACAATCATCACCCCCGCCACCCCCTCCTCAGGTTTCTCCACCAGCGTCAGCACCGGCACCCATCACACCGCCGCAACCCCCCGCGTCCTTTTCGCCTTCTTCAAAACCATCCTGGCTGCCTCGGGGCTCCCTCCCTACCTCCCCAACAGATGATGACCCCCCCAGTGGCACGCCGGGTCTGGTCATCCGCAAGGACTGGACGAAGCAGGCTCAAGTGGCGCCTCCGACAAGCAGGCAGACCCCCGGAAGCACTTCTGCCAATTCCCCCAGGTCGGATGCCTCGGTAGGTGGTATTGCGTCCCATAATACCACCCCGCCGACCCGAAAACCCGTCTTAAAAGACACTGCAGAAACGCTTGGCTCGCCAACGCTGTCTTCTCTTCGTGTTTCATCGTCGGACGTGACACAACCCGTGGTACCAGAGAGCAATGGGGGGTGGAAGCGGACATCCGGAATGGTCAACATCCGGGACGAGCTCCTCATGAGCTTGCTCACTAGCGAAGCTGTTGTCGATAGTCGGGATTGCGAAATACTTAGCGCCGAGGAGGTCGAAGAGCTCAAGAAGGTGCGTCTGAACAAGAACCCCCCACTTATTCTGATACCGTCCTCAAGGAGTACCATGTTCTCAACATTCGGCTGAGGGCAGTGCAGAAAAAAGTCGAGCTCGAGACCAAGATTCGTGATGCAGCACGATCGCTGTCCAAGGTGAACGCAGCGCACAGAAAGGTTTCGAAACAAACAGAGGAACAACTCGAGACGGCCGAACGCAAGGTCGTATCGACACAAAAAGAACTATGGCACGTGTCGGAACGAACGAGCGGGGTGTATCAAAGGCTGCTCGAACACCGTGCTGGTATTCTGGGATACTCTGTGCACAAGATGGAAAAGAAGCTTTGTCCCACCTTGAGTGGTGCACCCGAACTAGACGCTTCAAGTGCTGTCACGCCGATTGAATCGACGGTGAACTCAGTTACCAGTGCTTCATCCACCCCATCAAAATTTGACGGTGCCCACTTATTCGCGGGGCATGCAGACGCACAGGTCCCTAAAAGGCCTTTTTCTGTGCCCGATGTTGCTGCTCTTGAGGCCAGCTTGCGTGCTGCCACCGAGTCTCTCAATGCGGCGAACAAGAAGAGCGCAGAGTTGGCACGCGAGCTGTCTCATCTTCGTTTGGAGAAGGAGCAAATGGAAACGACGATGAGTATGGAACTTCAGAGCGCTGAAGACACCGTTGCCGCACTGGAGCAGGAACTACCGCGGTTTGAGGAGCTCCAAGTACGCTGCGATGAGTTGGCCGAGGAACGTGCGCAATGGGAAGAGGACAGACGCAAGTTGGCAGCTCGGGAGCAAGAAGTGGAGAGGCTTGAACGACGACTGGAGGTGTTGGAAGAGAAGAGTAGCGAGGCCACGGAAATGGAGAGGATGCTGGCCTCAATTCGGGACAAAGCAGACGTGGACGTGCAGAAGAAAGGCGAAGAGCTTTCGGCCCTCCGGGTGGAATATGAGGAGGCACGTGCAGAGTGGCAGGCAGAGATAGCTGTGATGGAGGATGAGTTGGATCGGCTAAGAGGAGGTGGCGAAGCACGAGCGGTGTTGGATGGTGCGATCGAGACTCTGGGTACGCTGATGCAGCTCCACGGTGTCGATCACACATCCAGGGAGACATCATTGCAAGGTCTGCTGGCATCAGTCGGGGCCCATCTGGAGAACGTTTCTGGGGTCATGAAAGAGCAGGAGGATTCGCAGGAGCAACTGGAGTCTCACCTTCAGGCAGAGCTCGAGGCAGTGGGGCGGGAAAGAGACGATGCAAAACGGGAGGTCCTCGCCTTGAACGGCCGCTTGAAGGTTTACACTCCCTTCGATCTATTCACATTGAGCTTGGCACTAAAAATGATTTTTCAGGAGCTGGATTCGCCATCCATTTATACTGGTCCACCGATCGAGTACAAGGGGGATGTGGCCAACGTTGTTGCACTATTGCAACCGGTGTGGGCCGTTCTGCCTGCTCCTGAGCTGCGTTCAGCAAGGCTCAACACACCGCGCCACCTCCGAGCGGCTTCCACGGCATCCAGTCCATCCAAATCAGGGTTTCCGTCGTTATCAGATATGGATGTTCGGTCGCTCAAGGCGCTGTATGACCCAAAGTCACCTCAAGCTGCGGTTGGTGGGTCCTTTTCTCTCGAAGCGTTCGTTGCGCGCGTTCAAGCGCTGGTGATCGACGACCGCGCATTGATCGAACGGCTGGTGCGAATTGCGCAAGCACACGAGCTACTCAAGAAGAACGCGGAACGTGCGCAGAAACTCGCCGAGGAGAGCAATGCTGCGCTGGAGACGTACCAGAAACAGGTGGCTACGCTCGACGATCAGAACTTTGCTCTGCAGCAGAAACAAGCTGCTCTGTGCGTGTTTTTCCTGAGGTCTATTTGACGGCCTGTTTGTGTGTTTT
>JBBPJW010000334.1:0-35471 GCA_038088935.1 Pulveroboletus aff. viridisquamosus
CCAGATCTCATCTAGAGATCTGCCACATCATGACTAAGGTGTGCTGAAGGAATACTCTGAATATAAGGAATAGGACTTAGACCATAGCCTAGGGTTTGCCTTGTATGGCAACTCGTTCGCACGGTCACATGCAACTGATCATGTGACCAGCGCATCTCGTGCTCTAAGGTTCCCACGGTCATGTGAGACCGCTGTGTTAGGCTGGAGCCATAACAGTTTTCTTTTGCTACTTTTTACCTTATTTTATCTGATCCCTCTTGTCTTACCTTGTGCTATATGTCTTGATAAATACCATCTTATTTGCAAGTCTTTTTCAGCAAACTTCTTTGTTTATGCTTGCAACATTTATTAGCAAGCATTTCTTTATTTTAGCAAGTTCTGGTATCCTTGCTCTGCCTCTACTCCCATTGAGAGGCTTATGGTACCATTCTGTGTTTGCATCACATCATTTATTCTTAGGTTAACTACTATCAAGCCTTTTCTTAGCCTTAGTTACCAATACACATATCTTGAGATCTATGCTAGGTCCTATCCTGGTCTACTGTAACATAAGCCATATTATTGTCCAAGTTCACATTGCTAATGGATTATCATAAGTTACTATAAATGCCAGGATGTTAAGGATATTAAACATGTAATATGGGCAGGCAATAGAATCCAGGAATTGTAAGATTAATATAATTAGAAACAGTTGATAAATAAAGAGTAGCTAATCAGCATACCTTGTTGTTATACCTGCACTTATTCTCTATAATCTCATATTTTTTCTCTATATCTGCCAAACCCATTTTAGAGCCATCTTAGTTATCTGTGGGACTTGTGGGTTATATGGATATATCTGTAAGGTAGTTAAATATTATTGTAATCAACTAATATGGGAACTTACTCTACAAGTTGTTTTTATCTAATTCTTTGTTATTAGACAAGACTATATTTTTGCAGTGCATTTACATTGTTATAATGCTATTTTTCTTTTTTTGATCATATGACCTTATCTTATCTTCATCACATGTTTATCTAATCTTTTATCTTATCAGGGCATGTGACAAGTTATCTGACTTAAGACTTAGGGTTAGCCATAGCCTTCAAGACCCTGCAGGGTTAGTTTAATCTCCATTACTTCTTTTCCATTCTTTAGAAGCTAGATTCTTGATGGGCCACACACAAGCTTCTCTTGTTTTTGATCCCCATGCCTCATATATGGGAATTCTCCCATCAGGGTCTTGGTCCATGCACATTACTGTAGGATATATAAACTATAGTATAATTATCTCAGAGCCCTTAGCTTTGAGCACTTGTATCATATAGGTATTAACTCTATGCTCTTCTTTGAATCTATTCTGTTCCTTTGTGAGCTTGTGGCACTTTGACCTT
Source organism: Pulveroboletus aff. viridisquamosus (assembly GCA_038088935.1). Lineage (NCBI taxonomy): Eukaryota > Fungi > Basidiomycota > Agaricomycetes > Boletales > Boletaceae > Pulveroboletus > Pulveroboletus aff. viridisquamosus. Next base: position 1,375 of record JBBPJW010000334.1, read on the forward strand.
AAGGTGCATAACACACATGCTTGCAACAGAAAATTTTGCATGTTTCTTGACCCTGGAATTTTCTCTAATTTTATTAGTATATTTGTATTTGACTGTACTTGTGCTTATTAAAGTGGCATTTTCATTGGTTGTTGGCTTTCATGCTGATTTACACTAATGAATACTCATGACTATGTGTGCAGAAATTACCCCAATGCCAGTAAACTTGATCTAAATGATATTGATCTTTGTGATTTATGTGAATATCTTGACATAAATAGCTGGAAGTAAGCTTATCTTTTCCAGTGGCCTTCTTGTCTCTAGGCATGGGAGTAGAGTGGCTAATACATTAATTTCAGATTTATAAAAATTTATTTTAAAAGCATCCTTGAGTATTTTATAGTGTTAAATAATACTTAAAATGGAAGTAACTATATAGTTTGAATATGTGGCTTAATTATCTAAGTAGACAAACCTCTAAGGTAAAATAAACCAGATTCAAGTAGGTTCAAACTAGTTTGAACCTACTGATATTATTTCAAATCTTCCTGAATCTAAATCTAAACCTACCCACTTTGTTTAAATCTGAACCTGTGAGTCCAGTTCAGAGGTTCAGATTCAAATATTGAGTTCTGAACTGAACTTTGACAATTCTAGATTTAACCAGACTAACATTAGATTAACTTGGGATCACCAGATAAAAGATGGCAATTAGTGTTAATAATATCACAGTAGCTATGATAAATACCTGAAAAATACAGAAATTATTGAGTAGTTTTCACTAATATCCATATGCATCAATGAAGTAAGACTTACCACTTCCAGCAGTAATAGAAAAACAATAATTGTTATGGTATTCTCAAATTTTAGCTTATTCTTTGATCAACTTCCTTTGATATAATAGTATTTTCTGGATATCTCATGTCTTTAAACTTGGATACTTGTGATATTCATCTTTCTTGATATAGTATCTCTTCAAAAGAGCTTCCTTGATCTATGAAACACATTTCTAAGTCATATACTCTCTGCCTGCTTGATTTGAATTGTTTTCCAGTTGCTCCCTTGTTTCAGTCCCTGGCTGCTTGACATTTATCAAGGCTGTAACAATAATAACATAGTAAATGACTGAGATAGAATATTAGCAAGCAATAAAATGTATTAGAATATAACAAGACCATCTAAAGCAACTAAAGTACATGACCAGGTAATAAGTTACTAAAATTTGTTGGTTCAATAGCATAACTTCCTATTACTCAAAGAGCAAAAGTATGTATTTTCTTTTAAGGGAAAAATAATTCTCTATCTAGTAATTGCTGCAATTTTGGTTATAAGTAAACATAGAGAGCTAAGCAAAGATAAAATACTAAAAACTGTTATAACCTTGGTAAATGTTGAGCAGTCAGAGACAAGAGCAAGAAAAGAACTGGGAAAACAATTCAAAAACAAGCAGAAAAAGAAAGGTGGACTTGAAAATAGATCTCACAGACTTCAGAGAGCTGACTTGGAGGAACATCATATTAAGAAAGGTGAATATTACAAGTGCTCAAGTTTAAAGACTTAAGACACCTAAAAATGCTATTATATCTATGGTATACAAATCAAAACAATTATAGTGTTACAAGCTTACCCTACTTTTATCACTTTTAGCCCCTATTCCTTTTATCTCATTATTTTTGTATCTTCTTCCTTATCTCCTTATCTCTTATGTAGTCTTATGTTAGTTGCCTCATTTACAGTACAGTGGCTCAAAAAACTGTTCCAATATTTGCATATTTTGCATTAAATACAATGGCTGTCAATAACTACTAATTATTATGCTAGGCTATAAGTGTATGAAATGCAGTACTTGCTCTTGACTTTCTATTGGTCTAATGATCAAAGCATTTGATTATGTTTTGGTAACATGGCAACCATATCAAAATGACAACTTATTGGATCAGTTTTTTGACTTGAATTCCCATTACATATATTGGACTCTAAAGTGCTGTAAGATGATTATATATCTTAGGTAAGTATTATATTATATCACTATTATGTCACTAATTAGCCTGCAGCATATATAAACCCTACCATCACAAATAAATTCCTTCATCTTTATTATAAAACATTTTTCTGCTACTTAAACAGATAATATTATCTCTCTTGCCTATTTTAATCTTTCCTGTAGGAAAATTGCATCTCAAACTGGTCTAGAAAAGTATACTGTGGCTAGTGTGCTTCAGGAAATCCAACCAGAAAAGGAAAATTATCATGGTGGTTGTTTTTCAAAACTCTCTCCTATCAATAAGCATGCTATTATTTAACAAATTCTTACTGAAAAGGCCAGTAATGCAGTTCAGGCCACTCATTTTATTAATTCTATTGTCAGCACTCCTGTCTTCCCACAAACAGTCAGGAATACCCTCAAGGAAGCTTCTCTAAAAGCTATGATTTAAAAAAAACCTCTTTTCTCTACTATTTATAAAAAAAGTAGGTTGATCTTTGCTCGGAAATACCAGCATTAGACTATAAAGGACTGGAAGAGGGTAATTTGGTCAGATGAGACTAAAATCAATAGAATTGGATCAGATGGAAAAAAATATGTGTGAAAAAAGTGTTTTAATGCATATTTATTTTTCTTTCCATTTTTTCTATTTTTTCACTTTTCCTCTAACTTTTCACATTGTTACACTGTCACTCTTTCACATATCACAGGTCTAGACTAATCTAGGTTATTAACATCATACCTTATTGTAGCCTTATGCTTGCCTCATATATTTTTAGATTCCTACTCCTTTAATGCCATTGGATGGCTTACTGTACACTATTTTAGGGTAGAACAGACCTACATGGTCTGTGTGCATCTTTGTAGCATATATAAGGGCTCTAGTTCCAAGCCTGGGTTTTCCCAGTCTTATGCACTTGAGCTTTTGCTTTATACAAGTTCTTGACTATTTCTCTATACTCTTCTTGCCTTGTTTCCTGGCCTCTAGTTCAAAGGCCTCTAGCACAAGCCCAGCACAGGCCCTTTTCATTAAGTTTAGTCCAACAACACAATATTCATGTTTCAAAAAGAAAAAAAAGGGATAAGTTCTAAGGAAATCAAAAATACAGTTAAGTTTGAAGAAGAATCACTTATAATATGGGGCTATATTGGATGGAATGGTGTGGTATTTTTGAGTGATATTAAGGAATGGATAGATGCTGAATATTATGTGGCAAATTTGAAGGAAGAATTGTTGCAGAGCATAGGGAATTCTGGAATTCCTTTAAATGAAATTATCTTTTAGCAAGATAATAATTCCAAGCATATCTCTAGAAGAGCTCAAACCTGGTTTAAGGAGCAAGATATCAAGCTTCTGAATTGACCTTCTCAATCTCCAGATCTTAACCATATTGAACACACTTGAAGTTATTTAAAAAGATGCCTTTCAGATTATAAGTGTTATGACTCTGGATCCCAGAGACTATATCTAGACGAAGGATAGGAGGAGGAACACAAAAGGAAATCCTAGAGGAGGCTCTAAAGAGGAGCAACCAAGAAGGGAGCAATAAAGGAGGACTTGAAAGAGACTCATGCCTGTGCAACTAAGGGCCTGACCTGAAAGGGTAGGAATCCAAAGAAGTGCTTAAAGCAAAGTACAAAGTGATTAAGTCTGGAGAGACTTAACTACCTGTACCTGCCCCTTATATATGATCTAGGGAGGTGCACAGACCAACTAGTCTAGCCTACCCTAAGGTACTGCTATCTATGGACACCAATAGCAGTAAGGTCGCACTATTAAATATATGAAAAGAAGGCATGGAGCAGGAATTAAGAGTGAGGCAGTGGCCTCATGGATCAAGGGAAAGAAATGGAAGAGAAGTGGAGATCTTGTAATAGAAGATCAGGATTACACATAAGGACAAAGATCTCTGCCACAGATGAGATCATAGAAGTAGGTCTGAGGATCTGTCAGATCCATGGAGATATGACCAGATCTAGATAGGGAAGATCCAGGGCAGATGCTGGGAAGATCCCAGATCCGAATCATGTAACCACTGACCATAAGGTACTCATAATAAATAGCCAAGCACCAGGCTGGGGTTAACCTGAAAAGGAGTATCATTCCCACAATCACATGATGTGAAAGTGGTGATTGCACAAGATACACAACAATAAGAGGGCATCTACAGATGTTTATCAATTATGGGATAGGGTGGTGATAGAGTGGGAAAGAATTTCTGTAAAGGAGTGTCAAAAATGGATATAAAGCATGCCTAGAAGAATTCAAGCAGTTATCAAGGCCAAGGGAGGTTATACCAAGTACTAAATATTATATTATATTTAAAGTCAAAAAACTAATCCAATGAATTGTCACTTTGATATGGTTGCCATGTTACCAAAACATAACCAAATGCTTTGATCATTGTACCAATAGAAAGTCAAGAGCAAGTACTGCATTTCATATACTTATAGTCTAGCATAATAATTAGTAGTTATTAAAAGCCATTGTATTTAGTGCAAAACATGCAAATATTGGGACAGTTTTTTAAGCCACTGTATACTCTAGTGCTTACCAGTAAGCTATTCTAGCCCCCTGATCCTTCTTCATGTAACTCTGGCTTTTCAACACCTTTCTATTCTACTCCAGTTATACTTACACTGTTATAATGCACATTTTCTCTTTTATTTCATTTTTTTACCTTATTGCATTTCCCTTCAACTCTTCACATATTCACATCATGTAACCATGTCACTCCTTCACCTTTTCACATATTCACACTTTACCACTTCACATTTCACTAAATCTAAACTAATCTAACCCATAATCTCATATTACCTGTTTTTCTTATGTATTTCTAGACTTTCACTCTCTTTCTGCCATTGGGCAGCTTACTGTACACTACTGTAGGGCAGGGCACACTTTCCTGGTCCATGCTCAAGATGCAATAGTATAAAAGGGATGCAAGTCCAAGCTGGAGTTCTCCAGTCTTGTGTACTTGAACCTCTAAGGTTTTTACAAGTTTCTTGACCCAAATTCTTCTTGCCTAGTTCTCCTAGCCTCTAGTTCAAAGGCTAGGCTTCAGCAGTACCCTTAGCAGTAGCAGAAGCACACATCAAGGCTATAGGTATAGTTGCTCAAAGTCTTGCAGTATAACACATACTTCTTTCTTCCAGTTATTAGTATAAGCTTCTCCAATCCTCCATTTTCTTTCCAATTTAACTCTGACTTTAATTTGTTTCTGTTCTTAGTTAATTAGTGCATCTTAGTTCTCACTTTGTTCCCTTCAGACTACTTCATTATAACTCTGCACTTTATTCTACCCTTACTTTCTGTTCCTATTTCTTGTTTTTACTTATCTTTTCTGGCCATCTTTTAGTTTCAGTCTAATATAACTTGATGCTATTATATCTAACATCTTTATTTGTCTCTAAGATATATTGGCATCTGCTTTCACTTTTAAAACAACTCCAGTCTTATTTTTTTTTCTCTCTTAGACTAAAACAGGTAAACTATCCATTTATTTTATGCTTGAGTTATTTTGGTGGATGCTCCTAACTTGTGCTTGTGCTGGACTACTGAATGGGCTTTTATGCTAGTGGCCCCTAATTAGACAGATGAAAGGAATGATATATTAAAAACCTGTGTAAAGCTAGGCTTAGGTGGCAATAATAAAGTACTAACTATCTTTATAGTAATCTAGAAGAGAGCTACAGGTTAAAAGAGCAAAACTGGAAAAAACCCAGCTTGTACTCCCTGTCTTATGTATTTCCAGGGTCTGTGCATGGACCAAGTAAAGAAAGGCTACTCTAAACTACTGCTATCTATGACCATTAATGGCAGTAAGTATTATAATCCTTTTTTACTTTTTCCATCACATGACCATGGGAACACTTTAACCTTTTCATCTTTTCACCTTTTCACATTTTCACCTTTTCACATTTCATACTCCAGAACATTCTAGACCATAATATCATTACCTGGCAGTTACCATGAGGAACTGCTAAGGTACTCACTCCTTTATTGCCATTGGTCAACTTACTGTAGCATAGTTCAGGGCAGACCCTAGTTAGATGGTCTGTGTGCATCATTGTAGCATATATAAAGGGCTGGCACAAGCTGAAATTCCCCAGTCTTGTGCACTTGAGCTCTAGGGCTTTATACAAGTCACTTGGCTCTTCTATTCTTCCACTCTTGCCTAGTTCCCTGTGGTCTAGCACAAAATCACAGCTGTTAGGAAGCATACACTGGACAGATCCAAGACTTGAGGCTAGAATGGCAGCTTGTCATTTCAGTAAGTACTTAATCATTAAATAGAGAGAAGAATAGCATGGAGCAGATATAAGAAGTAAGGCAGTGATTTTATGGATTAAGGGACAGGAATAAAAAAGAAGCCATACCATGAGAATGTAAGAAAATAAAAGAAAAGCACATATAATTAAAGATATAAAAAAAATATAATAGCAGCAAGGCTAAAAAGATTTATTTTGAATTTCTGCCACAGATTAGATATTATTGGGGACTGTACCTGAATCTCATCTGAGATCTGCCACATTACATAATCAATGTCTGTGTAGAAAAATACTCTAAATATAAGGACTTAACCTTAATCTAGGGTTTTCTTGAATAAAAAGCTTATTTATATAATTACATGCTTTATAATTTCCATAGTTACATGCTAGAGACTGTCATGTTTACTAGTTACATAATATAGATTGTTATATACTCAGCAAATACTAACAGTTTTCTCACATGACCATAGAACTTGAAATGGATGTTACTCCATTGAACAAAAATCCTCAAGTCTGGAACTAGTGATTGCTGACTGAACAAAGCTTGGGTTTGAACTAGGTCCCAAGAGAACTAGGCAAGAGTAGAGAGGGTCGAGGAACTTGTATAAAGCACAAGGCTCAAGTGCACAAAACTGGGGAAAACCCAGCTTGAGCTAGCCTCCTTATATATGCTACAGATGTGTGCACGGACCATGTAAATGAGTCCAGCTCTAAGTATGCTACAGTCAGCCAACCAATGGCAATAAAGGAGGGAATACCTTAGCAGTTCCATGAAGAAGCTGCCAGGTAATGATGTCATGGTCTAGGCTGTGATATGTGACAGTGTGAAATGTGAAAGTGTGACATTGTGAAAAGGTGAAGAGGTGAAAATGTGAAGTGTGAAAGATAGGAAGTGTCCCATGGTCACATGATAAGAAAAGTGAAAAATGATTATAACACTACTCCGTTTTTAGGTCTCGAATTCCAGACGAGACAAGGGCAGAGCTGAAAAGAATGTAAAATTTTCATAGGGATGGAAAAGAGAACGGAAATTGGAAAGGGTGAGACCACGTAACTTGCAAGGTGCAGCTGGATTTTTAATGTGGAAGACCTCAATAGCTTGTGGTGCATGCTTGAGATGTTCTTCCGGTTCCCAAGTGCGATCTGATACATTATAACCTTTCCAATCCACCAAGTACTCCAACTTTCCTTTTCTTATACACGAGTCAATGATTTCATGCACTTCCCATTCTTCATGACCTTCCTCTGTAATCTTGACAGGATCTGGTCGAATAACAGGTTGGTTAGGAAGGGGATCTCAATAGGGTTTGATGTGTGAGATGTTGACTACTGGATGGATTCGAACCGAGGCAGGTAGCTTGAGTTGTACCACATTGGGTAAAACATTAAGTATCTTATAAGGCCCTATCCACTTCTGAGTGAGTTTCTTAGATGGATAAGAAAGTAAGAGATGTTCAGTAGATAACCAAACTTCTTGGCCTTTTTGATAGTGGGGTGCCTCAGATTGTTTGGATGTGGATTGTTTTTTCATGCACTCCTGTGCTTCTCTGAGTGTGTTCTGAGTTTCCTCATGAGAACAAGCTAACTCTTGAGCGAATGAGTTGGAGGGAGAGGGAGTTTTGAAACCAAGACGAGAAATATACTTTTTTGTAATAGCAAAGGGAAAAGTCTTGATTGCAGAGGAGTATGCATTGTTATGGGAGAATTCTGCGATTTTGATCCAACTAGCCCATTGTTCCTGTTTCTTGGCTATAAAAATACGAAGGTACTGTTCCAGCTCCCTATTGATCCTTTCTGTTTGTCCATTGGTTTGAGGATGGAAAGCTATAGACAGTTTTTGGGAAATGCCAAGGGAGTGGCATAACTCTTGGGTAAAAGCAGAAGTGAACTGTGGTCCTCTATCTGAAACAATTGAAGAAGGGAGCCCATGTCGACACCAAATGTGGTCCCGAAACATTTGGGCTAAATGAAGAGAGGAGGTTTTAGAAGAAGAACAAGGAATAAAGATCACCTCTTTTGAAAATCAATCTACGACTACTAAAATTGCATCATATTCAGATGATACTGGAAGTCCCGTTATGAAGTCTGTGGAAATATTTTTTCATGGAGAAGATGGAACAGGTAATGGTAAAAGTTGACCTGCTGGTGCTTTTTGCAAACCCTTTGTGAGGGAGCACACTTGGCAAGTCTGCAAATATTTATTGATGTCTTTGTTTTGGTCTGGCCAGTAGAACCATCTTTTTAATAAATGAAAAGTTCTTTGTCAACCTTCATGTCCTGCTATTGGAGAATTATGACAATGTTGAATGGCCTCTTGCCAGAGAGGTTCAGGGATAAAGAGGGCATTGGTATCAGGATGAGTATAGTACTTGTTGTCCTGATTATAACATAACCCCATCAGTGGGGTAATGTCTTTTGAAGCAAGGATGACTTGTAAAAGAAAAGAGTTGGAAAGGAAAATGGGGCAGGCAGGGAAAAAAGAAGGGGCAAGAACCACCATGTTTTTATTAGGCTCATGTAAAATATCACCGTGGTCTGCATGGCAAGAAAGTGCATCAGCATGGCTGTTAGCAGAGCCAGGTTTATAAATGATGATGAAGCGATATTCCATTAAGGTTTCCACCCAACAAGCCTGCCAGGAAGAGAGATCCTGTGGTTTTCGCCAATGTTCAAGAGCTTGATGATCTGTCCAGATTTCAAACTCCGTGCGGTCTATAAGTAAATGACACCATTTGTGAAGTGCGCTAATGACAGCCCAAAGTTCTTTATCATAAATAGGATAATTGTGCTCTGTGCTAGAAAGGGAGTGGGAGAGAAAAGTGGCAGGATGCCACTGACCCTCAACCAAATAAGAAAGAACAGCACCTATGGCAATATTCAAAGCATCTGTCTCAACCCTGACAGGCTTAGTGGAATCAGGATAAACTAGGAAGGGAGCGGTGGTCATAATGGTTTTAAGCTTATCAAAAGCCTGTTGATGAGGGAGGGACCAAAGGAAAGGGATGTCTTTACAAGTGAGATCGTTAAGGGGTCAGGCAATGTGACTGAATCCCTGAATAAAACGATGATAGTAGTTTGCTAAACCCAAGAAGGCTTGCACTTGTTTCAAGGTATGGGGAACAGGCCAGTCCTGAATAGCTTTAACCTTGGTTTGCTGCATCTCGACCCCATCTTTAGAGATGACCATGCCAAGATAATCAACCTTTTCTTGAATAAAGTGACACTTGAATGGTTTAAGGAAAAGATCATTGTTGCAAAGGCAATCCAAAACTGTGCAGACAAGTTTAGCATGTTCAGCCTGAGTCTTGCTCTTGGAGAAAATGATGATGTTATCAATGTAGATGAGAACAAAAGGCCATAAATCTTGAAAGATGACATTGACCATATTCTGAAATGTTCCTGGGCTATTGCACATGCCAAAATACATGACAGTGGGTTCGAAGGCACCTAAAGGGGTGGTAAAAGCACCTTTCCATTCATTACCTTCTTTCATACGAATATTATTATACCCCCATCAAAGATCTAACGTCGTAAAAAGATCTGTGCCTTTGAGTTAGTCAATGAGGGTGGAAATAAGGGGGAGCGGATAAGCATTCTTTATGGTCCAGGAATTAAGATAGCAATAGTTGATAACCATATGCTTTCCGCCATCCTTTTTACTGATGAAGAAGACTGGTGAAGTTTGAGGGGATTTGGATGGTCAAATATATCCTTTTGCTAATTCCTTCGATAGGAATTCACGTACTTCTGTCATTTCTGAATCAGAGAGGGGAATGACACAACCTTTTTTGGGGACAAAGTTTTCTTTTAGCTCGACTGCATGGTCCCAGGGTTTTCGCAGCAGCATTCTTTCAGAAGCTTTTTGAGAGAAGACACTTAAGTACTCCCAGAAGTCCTTCAGTACTTGCTGTTTGAGGTCTTCTTCTTCCGTAATCAGTGAACATATTGGGACTGGATCAGATGCAAAACTAATGGTCTTGTTTCTCCAATCTATTTGCGGATTGTGGCATTTTAGCCAATTATATCCTAAAGTGAGCACTGATCCTCCTAAATTGGTGACAAATGCCTGAATATCTTCTTCATGTGTTTTGTCATTTTTATCTGTCAAGCAAATGCATAACAGTACTCGAGTGGATACTTCACCAATATTTTCTTGGGAGCCATCTGCGTTGATCACTTGAATGCTCCTTGACAATGGTATTTCATCGAGCTCAAATTTCTTGATGAACTTCTTATCTATAAAAGTAGTAGAAGCTCTGGAATCTATGAGAGCAAGTTCAGTTCCCATATTCTTCCATTCTTTTCCTTGCCAAAGCGGTTGCTTTGTAAGACCATTGATTTGTACTTTAATATTGAATTCATTTTTCTCATAGGTCTTGGTTGTTTCTTGTTCAAGGGTTTTATAATTTAAAAGGTGAGTACTTGCTTGTGAAAAAGTTGAAAAAACCTTTTTTTCTTTTTTATTAGAGGAATTAAGCATCACTTTGTTGTCACCTGTGACCAAGCTCTTTCAAGACCCCTCTGAGGTGGTATCTGAAATTTTATTATAGTCCACATTACAGATCCTATCTAAGTTTCTGCAAGTGTCAATGGAGGAAGAAGAAAAACAAGTGGTAGATGAAAATGAAGAAGGACCTTGATCACCTTGATCGATCAAGATCCTGTTTGAAAACCCTGTCTCACCTCCATGGTGAACTTGTCTCTAAAGTAAGCCTCAGCTTCTTCTACTGAGGACCAAGGCATTCCTTCACTTTGAACTTGAGCTGATTTTCTTTTTTCTTGTTCGGCTTCTGCTGCGAGCTTGCGCATGTTGATTGGCTCAGCTGTATGCCAACCCTGTGCATCCAGCTCTGCAGAGAAATTGCCATATCAGATAATTCTTGATTTGAATGGTCTAAAGTCGGGAGGAGAAGTGAAGGGAAGATTGGATAAGCAGTCTTTAGCTAAGTGCCCCTTCTTGTAACACTTGAAACATTCCTTCACATCCATGAAGGATTGCTGGCCTATCTCCATGGGCGCACCTCTGCCTGGTTGTGTCCCTACAGCGGTGAATCGAGAAGGGGGAGGTGTCCACTGGGGTCGAGACTAAAACTGATTCACTGGATTCCTTGGAGAAAAAGGGGAGGGTGAAGAGGAGTTTCGAGGAACAAAAGGCCTAGACTGGTATTGACTTTGAGAGGGGTTACCTCTTTCTATTGCCAATCTTTCAAATGCTCTTCCTATATTCCAGAATTGTGCTACTTGTTCCTTGTACTTCTGCTTTGGTCCTTGCAACAAGGCTTGTGAGTAAATCCTGTATTGGACCTGCCTTCTCATCAGCTGGATCACATGTTCCTCGCTGATCTCTGCATCTTTCCTCAGCACCTCGAATTCCTGAAGATAAAGGTCAATTGACCCTCGGTGTGACAAAGCTTCCAGTTTCTTGAGAGCTTCATGGGCCAACTCTTCTATGTGGAAGTAATTTTTTATCTCTGTCCAGAGATCCCAGAAATCCAGCCAGGCCGCAACTCCCAATCTTCTTCCCTGGTTGTCTGTGTCTCCTTCAGTGTCCAGGTACCTTTCTAATGTGATTTGGGCAAATGTCCCTGCTCTCCCTTCCAATCTTGACAAAACTGCTGCACATAGCACTCTGTTATTCTTCCATTCATGCTCCAAGGCCCATACCCTCATCTTTACTGCCCATAGCCTCCATGTCTGCCAGTTTCCATCCCACTTCCCTGGCTCATCTATCTTTTTTCCTCCTAGCAGTTCCTTTACCTTGTTCTCAATATTTAAAGCTTCACCAGACATCTTCGATCGAGATGGTTGCTGCTGAGAGAGCAGAGAAGGGCATGGGGGGGAAATTGGAAAGGGTATCCACTGATGCTGGGGGAGGGGTTCTTCCCGAGTGTCGAACAATGAAACCAGGAATTGGGGAGATTGAGCAATATCTGGTGACTGGGGAATCGGTGAACCTAACTCTAGGACTTCCTCTGGCTGCTCTTCGCTCAACTCCTCGTTGAACCCTCTTGGATCTCTTGGAGTGGACACCTTGCTTCTTTAAGTGGTAGAGGATGGGTTCTTTGCACACTTTCCTCAAACGCCTGCTGGGGACCCTAAGAGAATCTGAAGACCTAAGAGATCTTAACCTTTCTGAGGCTGCTACCTTCCTATCCCTAGCCTTTCTTACTTCAAAGTCCTTCTGAACCTGGTAGTCAAATTCAGTAAACCTCCTGGTGAAAGATTCTGCTCCTAAGGGGTCATCCTCAAATCCTAAAAGTGCTTCCTCAATGAATTGAAATAACTGCTCCTCATGTCCCCAGATGTGAACCTTTTTAACTGGCATAAAAGATGGAGAACACCTGATTTCTTCCTACTATCCTTGACAACAACTAGTTGATAGTCTTGTGCAAGTGAAACAGATGTTACTCCATTGAACAAAAATCCTCAAGTCTGGAACTAGTGATCACTGACTGAACAAAGCTTGGGTTTGAACTAGGTCCCAAGAGAACTAGGCAAGAGTAGAGAGGATTGAGGAACTTGTATAAAGCACAAGGCTCAAGTGCACAAGACTGGGGAAAACCCAGCTTGAGCCAGCCTCCTTATATATGCTATAGATGTGTGCACAGACCATGTAAATGAGTCTGGCCCTAAGTATGCTACAGTCAGCCAACCAATGGCAATAAAGGAGGGAATACCTTAGCAGTTCCATGAAGAAGCTGCCAGGTAATGATGTCATGGTCTAGGCTGTGATATATGACAGTGTGAAAGTGTGAAAGTGTGAAATGTGAAAGTGTAACATTGTGAAAAGGTGAAAATATGAAAATGTGAAGTGTGAAAGATAGAAAGTGTCCCACAGTCATGTGATGAGAAAAGTGAAAAATGATTATAACAGAACTTATTTGCCATAACAAAATAAACCCTAGATTAAGGTCTGATTCTGTATTTAGAGTATTCTCTGACTTATGGTGATAGTCATGTGATGTGACTGGATCTCAGATGAGATTTTAGATCAATACCAATGACATCAGATCTAAAGGATCACAATTAGAATCTAATCTGTGGCAAAAATCTAGATAAATCTCTTTAGTCTTATAATTGCCATGCCTTTGTTATCTTTACTGTCCCTGAGTCTTTCTCTTCCATTCTCCCATATCCTTATGATGTGGTTCTCTTCCATTACCCTTGATTCACAAGGCCACTGCCTCACTCTTACTCTATGCTCTATGTCTTTTCTATTTAGCTAAAGAAATAATACTGCTATTGGTAACCATAGATAGTAGCTTACTCATTCTGTACTGGGGCTATGTCCCTCTGGCAATATATATACAGGATGTGCAAGACTTGGAATACTCCCAGCCTTGATTACCTGTTTATAACTCCTCCTTTTTCTCATACTCTAAAATATTGGCTTGTGCTTAGAGTTCTCTTGTTCTCTTGTCAAGATTTACAAGCCTAGTTTGGAGCCACTAGTTCTAAAAGCCCTCTTGTTGGTTTTTTCATTGCTGTTACATACTGGTCCACATTGTTATTCAGATTGTACTCTTTGGGTACATAACATAGATATTTTACTACTCTAAAGTTATAAGTATCATGCCTTTGTATATAGTACCTTAGTTTAAATATCAATGAAAATACTTTATCCTGACTTCATTCTTACTCTGACTGAGCTTTCCAGTTTATCTTCTGATCCTCTGAGTTACTTCAAAGTACCTTTGATTCTTGAAAATATTCCTAGAGAAAATCTTAAGAATTTACTTTTATTATGGCTAGGTCTAATGCTTCTTATCTTGCCTTTCTTTTGTATTGAGTCATGAGACCACTTTCTTCTCCATCTCCAACCCCTTAGTAAATCAAAACACTAAGTTGTGCAAGAGTATATTACATAAGATAAAGCCAAGTCCCATTTAATCAAGGAATAATCCCCCTGACTCTTTTCTGGAATATCTCTGGACTTTTCCAGAAGCCTCAAGAGTTATGTCTTCTCCCATGTTTTGAGCCCCATCAGTATGCTCAATCCTGAAGTTTGTTTCTGGAGTTCTTTTCTTTTTGAAACTCTAAGTTCTAACAGTATATTTAAACAAGAAGTTAAAGAAAATAATGTAGGGACAGTGGTAATGAATGAGGCCTGGCAACCATAAGGCTGAGAAGATCCATCTGGATCTCTACCATAGATCAGATTTTAATCTAGATCTTATCTTGAGATCTGTTATATCATATAACTATCACCATACATCAGGAAATACTCTGAATAATAATCAAACCTTTGTCTAGGGTTAATCTTGTTTAGATAAGCAAGTCCCACAGTCATGTGACAAGATCATTAGTGTTTTGCTGAGTGCATAATAATGGCCTGGTCCATGCATAGTAGATTAGTAATATATAAAAGTAAAAGCATAGACTGGAATTTCTCCAGTCTAGAGCACTTGTTCTATTATTGGCTTTCTCTCTTTGTGGGCATGCCTCAAGATGGCTTTCTCTTTTTGTGTTAAGTCTGTAATAATCTGGACTAAAAATTAAAATGCTTTTTAAAGTCATTATAGTAGTACATTTACTTGTTATAATATTAATTTTTTCATTCTTTTTATTTTTTTAATCATGTGACTTTGACTTATCTTTACACATGGTTATCTAACCTTTTATCCTATCTGTTATATACTGTTACTATTTAGCTAGGAATTATTTTTATTTTTACCCTAAGCTAAGTTCTCTTTACTATTTACTATCTTTGATTACTTTCTTTGATTTTATCTTACCTTACCTCATCTTATCTTATATCTTATCATGCCATGAGGTTAGGTCTAGCCTGGTCTAGCCTTTGCATCTCATATAACATATCCTTTTACCTTATTATAGCTTAGACTTTCTCTAATATCATGGCCTAGCTCTCTGATATCATATCTCACCTTTGCCTTGCACTTTTTTACTAATTACTCTCTATTTGCCATTGGTTTCTATTTAGTTTTCCTTTGCCCTATTTCCTTATTTAGCATTGTTCTCTATATACCAGCTATCTTATGTATTTCTTATGGCCTGGTCCATGCACTATTATAATCAATTTTTCATTTTCACATCACATGACCCTGGGAACTCTTACCATTTCACTATTTCACCTCTTCAAATTTTCACCTTGTCACTTTTCATATCTTCACATTTCATATTCTAGAATATTCCAGATCATGACATTATTACCTAGCAGTTACCATAAGATACTGCTAAGGTACTTGCTCTCTTATCACTATTGGTTTGCTTACTGTAGCATAGTTTAGGGCAGACCCTAGTTACATGGTCTGTGTACACATTTGTAGCATATATAAAGAGCTGGCACAAGCTGGATATTTCCCAGTTTTGCACACTTGAGCTCTAGGGCTTTATACAAGGCACTTGACTCTTCATTTGCATTTCCTTTGCCTAGTTCACTGAGGACCTAGCATAAAACCTTAGCTATTGCTTTAAAAGTGTTCACTAGCTTTTATCAGACATGAGAAAAGAATGGCTGCTGCTGTTTCATGCACAGTTTGTAGTAATATATAAAGGGGCAATGACATAAACTGGTTCCCCAGTCTAGAGCACTTGCTTACTTGTTTATCTTGTTCTCTAGTGCCTTCTCTAGGCTGTCATTTTTTTGTCCTCCCCAGTTTTAAGTACCCTTTAAGGTGGTTTTCTCTTGCTATTTGTCTAGATCTGAAGCAGCAACTATCACCCTGTCCTCATGACTTCCTCTGGTAGTCACTCCTTGCTAAATCCTAAGGTGGGCTTTTAGGCTAGTGGCCCTAACTAGGCAGGTGAGAGAAGGGATGAGCTGATAGGTCTCTTGTATAAACCTATAGCCAGCAGTACTGAGTAATCAGCCTGTATAACCAGCCTAGAGGTCAAGAGAGCAAGACTGGATTTTCCCAGCTTGCACCCCCTGCCTTATATATTGCCTGGGTCTGTGCACAGACCAAGTACAGGGAGCCTACCCTAAGCTATGCTATCTATGGATACCAATAGCACTACTGGCTCTATTAAATAGGAGAGGGGAAAGCATGAATTGGGAATAAGGAGTGAGGCAGTGGCCTCATGGATCTAGGGATGTAATGGAAGAGAAGCCACACCATGAGGATGTGGGAGAATGGAAGGCACACTGGTATCAATCTATAAAAGGGACCTGGCCACCATAAGGCCAAGGAGATCCAATCTGGATCTCTGCCACAGATCAAATCCTAATCTAGATTATCAGATCAGATATCATTGGAGAGCTGGATCTGGATCTCATCTGAGATCTGCCACATCATGTGACTAATACCTGGTGCAAGGGAATACTCTGAGATATCAACTTAGCCTTAGCCTAGGGTTATCCTTGTAAGGCAACTCATTTGCACAATCACATGCTTCCAGTCACATGACTATGCAATCATTTGCATCACATGCTCAACAGTTCCCATGATCATGTGCTATGAACCATCATGTTCACTAGTTATATAACAAGATCCATAATACTATCTAATGTTTGTAACAGGTCAAGTAACAAAGTCTGGACCTAGGGCATTAGAGTTAGTCTTATGCCTTTGCACATTTTACTTCTTTCTGCTTCTTTTCCATTTGATCTCCATGCTTTTTTCATCTCAAAGCCTTAGCTTTAAGAACTTATCCCCTTGCCCAGTATATTGCTAAGCTCAATATCATGCCTTTTTATATCATTGTCCTTGTTCTAGAGCTAGCTGGAGTACCCTGTGAATACTGGGCATAATATTGTTGGAATATGTTAATTGCCTATGCTATACCACTTACATAAGCTAGTAACTATGTCGGATCATTAGTTACCTTAGGATACTTAGTGACTACAAGTATCCTGCAGTATCCTGCAGTTTTCAACAAATATTACTCCTTCCCACTCTCTTCAGTTTATACCACTGACTGGAGATAAGCTCACACTTATTACTTAACATAGACACTAGATACTCATCATATGTACAAGCTAATGGCCTAAACCTATAGGTACATAAATATATAGTTTGTTACCACTGACTGAAGGCTAACTGCCTAAACCTTGTCCACTTGCCTTCCATTAAATCTAAACATGGTTTTTTTAATACTTCCTAGACTCAGACTGAAAGAGTTCAAATAAATATCATATTTATTTTGATTGTTAGATAGTGACTCATTTATGTATATAGTACACCATAATTCACCTACAAGTTCTCAAGAGTAGGTGTCAAAATTCAGAGACAACCTGGTGTGAACACATAAATGGGATAGATATTGGGCAAAGTCAGAAGAAACAAGAAAGAGAGCATATGAACAAGCACGGCCTGAAAATGACAATGAGTAAGGGTGGAGATGAGGACACCAAGCTACCGAGACAGAGCAGTAAATGTCCAGCCAAACCAAACTCCTACCCCCATGACGTTGCTTGCGCATGCTTCTAAAGCCTCGTTTTCGCGCTCGTGCTGTCGTTAACAGTCGCCGTGGGTGAGATTGTCACACCGTCTTGCCGCCTTGCCCAAGCCAGGAGTTCGTGGACAAACGCGTCGATTTCGTCTTCCGTGTTTCCTGCGTGAAGGGAGATTCGGATTCTGGGTCTCTTCACAACCGGGTAGGTGATCGCCGAGACTGCATATCCTATCTGCAGCAGGTAGCCCGCCAGTCTCTTCGGGTAAGGTGTGAAAACCGGGATGATCGGGGAGCACAGGGCACGATCGGAGGCCCCGGTGCTGTTGGCAACCGTGGCAACAGATTCGCCGAGCGCAAGGACAGCCTCAGGAACATCCCTTAGGGCGATCGACAGCCTTTGGCGTGCGTATCGTGATAGGCGATCTAGACTCTGCCGAAGCTTTAATCGAGAATAGATTTGATGACGAAAACGGACGTCAGGAAGCGTACGCGATGAAAGAAAGGTAATCTACTGTACCTCTTCGCCGCGCACGCTTGAGATCACCCCAAGGCACGATCCGAGGACATATATGTCAGTGTAAGGTATCGCCGTCGAAAACATGATGCTCTTTGCGAAGTTGATTAAGTAATTTCTTATGATCGGCGAGGTCAACACGACAGCTGTGAAACAATACCAATATCGGCGCTAATTTTTAGAGACACGCGCCGGAGACGAGCAGCACGTACCCCCTTGAAATCCCCAACCCTTGCCAAACGTGTGGACCTTGGTATTAACACGGTCGTTCAGACCTAGATGTGAGACATACCCAGTCCCGTTTGGCCCACATATTCCAGACGTGTGTGCTTCGTCCACGACAATGTGCGCGTGTCCGGGAGGTACAAGGCTTTCCACGAGATCCACGATCTCTGATAGAGGACAGAAATCACCATCCATGCTATATAAACTCTCCAGTAGAACGAATACAGTGGAAGTCCCTTGAGTAATCTGTGGATGATTCTTTAAGATGCTGAGGAGGCATTCCTTGAATGAAACTACGGAGTTGTGGGTGAAGCGGTAGGAGGCACCGGATGATAGACGCATGCCCTCTCGGCAAGACGTGTGGATCAACTCATCATAGATGATGACGTCGTCCTTCTGTGGGACGGTGGCGAGAAAAGCGAAATTGGCACTGAAACCAGAATTAAAGAGCAAGGCAGAAGAGGAAGCGAAAAAGTGCTTGAATGCTTCCTCGAGTGCATTGAGCTCCGCAGAGTTCCCTGTTCCGAGACGGGAGCCAGTGGATCCAAACAAACGAGTATGAGGTGCTCCTTGCATTTTGCGCAGAAAACTATCCCTAAGCACAGGGTCTGTAGAGAGCGATAGGTAGTCGTTTGAGAAGAAATCTGGAGTATCAGATGGGAGAGGATCATCGAGACGGAATATGGACATCCCTCTTCTGGCTCTATCAACGATAGCCTGCTGAAGGGAGTGAAGCAAAGGCGAGGACTGAGACATGGGAAGGGATCGATTTTTGACTATCAGTTGTGCCGGCTCTTTATGCTCAGATACACGTGGTCCTGCGTCGGCCGCAGTCATCAACATCCGTTTATAGAATAGTCAGGAGACATGAAGAATAGTCAGGGAGTCATTGTCCATGGTCAAAGGATTGAAATGTAGATTGACTCAGGGTCGTCCAACGCACGGTGAAACACACCAGAAGCTGTGACAACTGGGACTCCATACTAGAAGAGTGCAGTAGTAGTCACTTTTATCCCCGTTCAGCCCGCCTCTCTCCATGAGAGGATGCGAAATTTTCACCGGAATAGACACTGTCTGTGAAAATCGACCTAACTTTGAGATACTGTGAACAACGGAGCCGGACGAACCAGTGGAAGAACGGCAGTCCAGCTGCCTCAGACACGTGATAGGGTCCCCGTAAGCTTGCGAGACATTCTTGAAATTTTGTGGAACGTCAAGCCACAATTAACCAGGGGTGCTACAAGGAGGATATTTGAGGTGTTTTCACACCAACCACGTTGTTCCGATTTATTTCTGCGCATTTCGCAGAGACAACCCGCGCTGATTGAGTGATGGACCTGGAGCAAGCTATAGCAATCAGGTACCGCTGCACGATTGGAGGAACGCGTACCCAAGTGGCAGAGGACGCCTGCAGTCTCGGATCCCAACCACGCTATGCAGAACTGCTGTTGTAATCGGCCACTGTCCCCCACAACCTAGTACCCTGATAACCCATTTATTATTATTCTCGAACTCTCTTCATCTGCCAATAGTCGGCGCCAAAGAAGACCTTGATCTGTCTGACGAATGGACTCTTCCTTCTTTTTTTGCATCTCGATTTCCTTGAAGGGCGGTTGTCGCACAAGCCCATGTTGCAAATCAAGGATTGGATATATTGACCCCACCCTGGGGTTGTCATGAGACCGGGAGGATGAGACATTGTCAACGCTTCGAAGGCACCATCTGCCTCCGTCGCCAGGCTATTGCATTGCGCAATGACGACGGTTCAATTCGCAACGCAAGGAGCGTAGTACTGCGAGAACCGGATAGTCAGCGAGTGTAAGCACGCAATAGCTCGTGTAGGTCTACCAGTTCTGCGGGTCTTACCCAGTTTCAATCAGTGCGAGACTCTTGTGAATAGGCCCGCGAGCAAACGCCGCTGCTTCCCACGTTCGATTATCCAGGTAGGAATCAAGCAAGAACTCAAAACTTATTTACATACATGAGTGGTCGAGAACCGAGACCACTGAGCGTCGTCTAACCGCAGTGCCAACAGCCTCATTTTGATACGTGATACCATCGCGGTCATCAAGCTGACCAACTGCCATATAAACGTAATTGCTGCCTTGACTTGAGTGCGAACTTGAGGCCCGCATCTGGTCCCTTGAGTGCCGCCATGCGATGCATGCAAATGTCGGGTGTCCGGTGAACTCGTTGCCGTCTAATAAATCGTAGGCTGGAGCTGATGTCTATTACCTTTCAGGTGATACGATCCACGATGATGAAATGCTCGCACAGACGAATGCGACCAGATGACCAAAGTGAGGGGCAGTCGAACCACCTTACCCCAAGGTGACGCAAATGAAGTTGCATGGGACGTAAAAGGTGTACTGCCCCACTCATCTACGAAATTTTCACGACCATGCTTGGCGGAGTCACTATGGGGTGAGTCGTGACATCCAGCCATGCCTCACCGCCAGCAGATGACGATAGGGGATCTCCATCAGCTCAAGAGGTAGGGAACGCAGGGACGACGAGGCAGGTCAAACGACTACTAATTAGGATTCACCCGTAAATGGGATACTTGCTCTAAGCACGTTGTCAATATCTTCTTCAAGTCTTGCCTCGTGTAAGCACCCCAGACACGTGTGGCGAGTTTCCTTCCATCTTTCAAGAAACGTCGGAGGAGCTCATCTTTCCCTAGTTGGCAATCAAAACGGCTGGGCCTTGGATCCAAACGTAGTGTGGACTGGACTCGGGTAATATTAACATATAATGGTTGGCAAACGCGATCGGATCCTCGGCCTTGACGCCGTAAGTCAGCCGAGTAGAATTGCAATCCCCGGAGGAGCAAGTTCAGTACCGCTGTCACTCTACCAGTGCTGTGGGGGCCGCATCGGATTGTAACAAACTGCAAGGCGCTTGCCTTATCATCGAATGCTCTCATGGAAGCGTGCAGTGCTTGATTGGGGTCGTCACAAGGTGCCATACGGATCTAGAACACAGCGATTGGACGTTCCATTGCCACGAAGATTGAATGTTTTTGCTCCAAGGGTGGTTTTGGAAATACTAACTGCTGCGGTTCTTCAAGGTAATGTCAACGTTTAGTTTACCGTGATCATCGGACAACTATGACCCTTGCGTCGTAGTATACTATCCCCATTGCCACAGGATTGTGTCAACGGTACTTGACCTTCGTACACTCAGCCTGTTGCAGAAGGTTTGCATGAAACCGCCATATAGGTGGTCTTCTCCACTGAAAGCATGCCCGGCCCAAAAAAGGCAAGTCCAGCGCCAACACTTGTCCGTTGACCGCAGATGACTGACAGGGGCTCCCCGTCTACTGTCCCTTACTTTGTGCGACGGATCGACTACGTGCCAGACAGATCCTCGGCTCTCCACCATGACAGAGAGGGCTGGATCGCGGATTCAGTGGTTCGGATTTGCCGATAGGCACGGCCTTGCAGCTTAGGCACGCCACCGCACGTTCCAGTTGAGTTCGTAGCACGGGTGTATGTCGACCTGATGGACACGCTACGCACCTCACCCTGGCTGGCCTAGACTGAAACGCCCTATGTGGCGCCCTTGTGTTTTCGGATTCAGCACCACGAGGCCTTTGACACGTCCATAGCCATCGTTGCGCAAGCTCCACCTCGCCTCGTGGCTTGCTGTGACTGGAGAGCAGCTACAGCCGGATAACTGCTAACCAGGGGCTTTTCGAGACGTAGTACGCAGGTATCAAGAACGTACTTGGCCAAACGAACGCGACGCCATCTGATACAGTCAAGTCCGTCACACGACACCGAATGTGAGGCGAGATCCAATCACGGTAGCAGTGATCATGCGCAGGTCATCCTTAACATGTACGAGATGTGGATAATGACTATATTCTGTCCTGCGTGAGCAATCCTATAGATGACGGGAGGATGCTTGGAGGAAATAAATCCTACTCCACCCAGTAAGAGTAAAAACAAAAGGACATACACCGTGTAAAGACGACGGCGAATGTCCACGGAAGGAAAGCGTAATGAATGCACGCATAAAGTACGATCTACAGGATGTTCCTCGACACTGCGTTCGTCATGGCATCGATCGTCTACTGCCCCACAAAGTCGATCTTGCTTCCCGCTGCTCTCGGCGCCCGATCGTTGTTGTTACGAGTCGCTGATCTATCCATTCAACTCACTCTGGTCGACCTGGGTGTTGTTAGTGATAATGGAACATGAACAACGAAAGGGCAAAACGCAGGCCACAACGTTTCATGTCAGTAGTCCAACGAGACCCTATGCATCGACGACGTCACAAGTGCACTCCGCATATGGCAGACTGGTCCGAGGTCGTTTCTGCTTACAATCGTCCCGCCTTCGGTCACGCGGAGTGCACCATGAGATAGCAATGCGCGTCAAGATTTGCAAGACAGTGTCGAAGTAGAGCGGACTAGAGAGGAAAATCGAGTGAGACATAATCGGGCGTGCAGCTGCGTGCGAGAATTTATACAAAACGACGAGATCCTGCCAGAGGTAGGCACGTGAGACACCTGACAAAATGAAAGCGAGGACTGCAGATGGTGAGGATGGCAAGTCTCTGAAGAATGGAGCGGGACATGTATACGTACGTTCTGGGCGATTACACTGCGGAAAAACTCTGTAATCACATCAGAGCAATTCTCAGACTGTACAAGTCCCGAAACACAATAACAGCTTCCATTAAAGGCGTAGAATGAGCGTTGCCTGGAGCACTTACCGTTCACCAGAAGACCCCATTGCGGCGGGTGAAAGGTTGGGAGAATTCCTGGAACTTACCAATCCAAACAAAGCACTGGCGTCATAACGGACAGGAGTCGCGGGGTACAGCAACAGTTCCCCATGTTTGCAAATGACTGACCTCCCTCAGGGATAGCCCAGCGTACGGCATGTCCAACTCACATGCCTCGCCCGCGATCATTGCCTCCGTTCCCGGAGTCTTCAAGAAGCCACAGAGAACCGGGATAGGGCGCCTAGTACTACCGTATCGTATGGCCTTGTGTGTGTCTCAGATGGTGTACAGTTGTGGCGATGTGTCGTATGAGATTTTACAATATCGACGTAGTGCTCGCGTTAACGAAGAAAAGCTGTCGTGGCATGTCTAGACCGTTCGCTTGTGCACCGTCAAAACGAAACGATTATGGACTGTTATGGCCTCGCGTAAGTGCATGTCCCGTAGGGCACCCGAAATGCGCTCACACTCACGTTATATCACGTGGTGGCTAACCAATGGACGGCTGCACTGCTCGTCGGAACCTACCCAATCCAGAGATTGTTAGACGCAACGCATCCCACACGGCATCCAGGACCGCACTTAGCGAGTCAAGCTTCCCTTTTTTTTTTGTAACTGATCGGGTTAGTTCAGGGATTGTGCTAGTTTTAGATGAGCATGATTGAACACGTTTCTGGCTACTAGCCTCGAGCTGTCACGTTAGGGTCGTTTCCCGAGGCTTTTGTTCAGGTATCATGCGGTTTCCAAGCATGGGTGTGGGACAGCCGTCTAGGCTAACAGTCCTTTGAAGTATCTCGAGGAGTTATCTACTTGATATTTTGTTTAGCGAAGAGTCCAAGCGTACGGTGCCGATCGTCTCGTAGAGGCCTTCCCAAATGAACCGAATGCCTCACCTTCGTGAGACATTGACGCTTCGCGAAGTGGACGGGTTCTCGCTCTCAGTCATCCCAGCCATAAATGAGCAACGATACCTCAGAATCACGGCGATCATTGGGGAGCCGACCAAGTTACTCGGTTAGAGTTGAAGAGCGCAGTGGGAACACGAATATGGTCTGTCTACATACCTGCAGTGTCAATCCACATTCAAGAGGAAGAGAGGGACGATGTCATTGTGTTTATATGATTTTGCGCGACGCTCTCCCTTGGACGGGACGTGTGGGTCATAATTGAGCACGGGGGATACCCTAGTGAAAGGGTTCCAGGGGGTAGCGTAGCGATATGATCGGAAGCGGCGGCCGGTGGGATAAGTGCTAGACGAGAGGTGCGTCATACTCGCTGCGGTTAATGTACTTGCCATTCGGTTGTCACGTTGAGCACAGCAGAAGGAGTCGCAGTGGAATTGTCCTGTGGGATCCTCGCCAGTCATGAAGACTCTTCTCCTCGACATTGCCCTTTCGCGATGAGAGAACTGTGTCGCGACAGGAAGGAAATGGAAGCGGTCGATCGTTCACGCTGCCTGGAAACGCGGTGCCATTGCCAGCAGGACAGTGACATAAATGCCCCCTGGACAGCACACGATTGCAGGTGGAGCTGTGGTGCACCGTCATTGATGAATTTGGCGTGTAAGACATGCGCGAACAAGTACCAGTGCAGTCCAGGGAAATCAGCTCTCCGTCGTCCACAGCGACCGTCGTTCATTTTCCTATCTGGGTTTGTCGGACATCACGTGGCTCACCACCGCCTCGACACGGGCGCGCAGATCAGCTCCACCCTCGTCGTCTCTGCCTCCAACAGCCATGTGGTATGGACCGCGACAATATCAGACAAGACCGAGGAATTCAAGTCGAGTTTGAATGGACCGTTGTGTCGACAGACCAAGGATTTTAGCGCAAAGCCTTCGGCCTCCGATCAAGACCTCGTTTCTTTCAGTCCCAGTGCTGTGTTGGGAATGCCCGTTTATCGCCCTACCGCTCGTTCTTGAAGTGACTCAAAGTAGTCCCCATCCTGGGTGACACTGCTCCGCCACGATGGAGGACAGCGTCCGGACAAGTACTTATACGATGCCTAAATGGCGCCGACGTGTCGTAAATCCTCGCTTACTGTCGTTACGGGCCACCCTCCCAGCCTAACACTCCCTTCGGCAACGCGGGCATCCTTTTCTCTTCCCCACTCCACCACAGACACCTAGACTTTCACACTCACGCCTTTCACGCCAACACACGTCAATCTGCTTTGCTATATATCTATAGTACGTGCACTCTGCCACATGTTCATCAACCCATCATCTCCCACTTTGAATCCCACCGTTTTCCCGTCCGGGACCATTCTTGGCAATACTCCCTCGGCCAGGGTGTACCCGCTCCCGGATTTACTGCCCTTGTCCACCATCTGTGTCCCGGCTCCTGGTCCATCCTCGACTCCATCGTCGTCTCGCATCCCCTTTTCACCCAGTCGCCAAATACCTCCACCTTCGGAGCTGTCCGCGACTATGTCGCTGCCCGAAGTAGTTGGATATCCCTATTCTTCAAATTTGCTTGGTGTTATTGACGCCTTGGCCCAATCGAGTCCAAGGTGACACATTTCGTCGGCGTTCTTTTGTGCTACTTATAATTTGATTTCAGCATCTCTTTCTCTTCCGATTTGTGGGGTCCGACTACGGATACAAATACCAGCGCGGGTATGAGCCTACCGTCCTTCTCCTCTTTCAACTCTGATTCCGACATCTCGTCCTCACTTACATTTGGATTTACTACATCTCGGATGACGTTGGTTTCATCCCCCGCAACTTCGTTGTCTTCATCTTTATCACACACTCACTTTACCAATTCCCCGTCTACGTCAGAATCTGCTTCCACATCCACACCTTCGTCCACTCCCCCATCCTCTACAGCCCCAACAACGTCTACGTTCATGTCACCGACATTCGTGTCTTCGTATCATTCGTCCTCCACAAGTTTGCCTTCTCCGTCTTCGCCTGTATCAACCTTGCTCACTCCATCATCGACCCCTGTGACAACTCGCAGTCTATCCACTGCTCCAGACACAACGCTTGTTTCAGTCACGGTGACGACATCGGTTAACCCATTTTCCTCGTCATATCTAAGCTCACCCTTGGCATCAACCTATACGATCATGTCTGTACTTTCGGGTCAAGGGGGAACCATCACCGATTTCATCACCTCGAGCGTTGTGTTGAGTACCCAACCGCCTGGAGGGGTCTCGACCGGGTAAGTGCACTATTTGTTTCTCTTGTCCATTTCAGTCCAAGGCTATTTCATGTGAGATCTGAGGGGATCATTGTAACGATTGGATTTTCTTCGTTTGATGCCTTTAGTTTGACTTTCCTGCTTATCTCGCATTCTACCCCTATGTCATCATAATCTGTTCGATCTCGGCTGACCTCCTCTGCGATCACACCCGGCTTTACTTTTCTGGTGGTTTTCCGCCTATCTCGAACACAATCTCTTGTGCCTCCGACTTTCACGACCGTGGTTTTCGGGGTCCACACTATAGTTCTGCTCGCCTCCCACCGGGTGCTATCGTGGCGATCGTTTTCGGAATTATTGGTGCTATCGCATTTTCGGTTCTTTGGTTTCTCTGTGCCCGTAGACGTCATCGCAGACTGGCTCAAGATGCCATCCTCTTCCCGTCAGAGATTCACGCTCCTGGCCCTCTCAATGACGAAGTACGCGATGGAGACGAGCCCGGATATGGTATCAGCTACAGTTCTCAGAATTCCAGGAGTCGAGCTGGTCCAGTTGTAGAAGAACGCTATGCAGGGATTCTCGCGGCGCTACATTCCCTAGATAGATTTGGAAGCGGCAACGAAGGAGGGAGCACTGGAGGTGTCTATGGATCTCATCACGATTCCATTGCTGACATGGGTGGGGGCGACGATATTGCCCAAACATCGTTTCCAACGTTGCCTCTTCACACAATCCCCCCTGGCGATCCTCCATATGCAGTCCCGCTGTCACCGCCCCCACTCGTATTACCACCTTCGTACCACCAGACATCACAGGCTAATCCACCTCCTTCTGCATACTATATGACCTCACACAGGAGAGGTTCACCTGGCCCGGATGCGGCCG
The DNA here is from genome assembly GCA_038088935.1 of Pulveroboletus aff. viridisquamosus. Classification (NCBI taxonomy): domain Eukaryota; kingdom Fungi; phylum Basidiomycota; class Agaricomycetes; order Boletales; family Boletaceae; genus Pulveroboletus; species Pulveroboletus aff. viridisquamosus. The sequence goes on from JBBPJW010000334.1 coordinate 28,469, forward strand.
CTTGGCTCGGTGGACATAGTGTTGCGCCATCCTATAGCTCGCATTACGCTCGCTCGCAAACGCTAGGTTCTGGCACTGGTTCTGGTTCAGGCTCAGTCGACGCCCTCTCTAGGACACGAAATGGAAGCGAAGAGCCACTGCTTGGCGTCGGAAAAGCGGCCCCGGAGTTGTCTACTGGAGTTACTACGTCTGGGGGTATCAGTCCCACTATCGCAGCCGACCTAGGTGGCAACAGGACCGACCTCGGATCCGCATTCGGTTCACCGGTAGGTTCGATCTATAGTCGCAGTGTTGTGTACTCTGGCTTCCAACACGATACATCTGGATCGTACGATGCGCAAACTGCTTCTGGGAGTGGTTCCTATGGATATGCGCGGAGCGGCACGCCAAGTAGCTTTGATGTCCTCGGAAGTGTCTCATCCCAGGGTGCACTATCAAGCGTGTACAGTCATGGTCATAGCCAGGGATTCAGGTTTGGGTTCAGCAGACCGGCGAACTCGTCCAGCAGTAGTATAGAAAAGAGGGCAAATGTCAATCGAACTAGTTTTGGAGTCCCTCCGACGAGTTTCAAGCCACGAAAGGACTGGGGTTCGGTCAGCTCACACAAGACGAAACAAGGCGAAAAGCAGAGTATGAGAGAGAAGCATTGGAGACGAAAGAGTTCGGGTTCTGCCTCGGTTTCGGGGAGCGTGGAGAAACAGGAGAGAGCAAGTCCTGTCGCAGGCGTTCGTTCGTTGTTGGATCGTCTGCGCCGTACAGGACATACACCCTCTCCCCGCTCCTCAAACAACGACCTATCGTCTTCGAAGAATACTTCTATGGATGTGGACCCTGAGAAGGCTGCTGCTGGTCCGGTGACCCCACCGCCGATTCAAGCACAAGCTGCAACACCACCGCGACGACGGTTTTCATTCATCCTCTCGAACCCTGACCCACACCCACCTTCGCCATACTCTGGGGTAGGAGTCGCAATATCCTCGGCCGGCTCGCCTCGTCAACGACTACGACCGATTCCACCAGAAGCGCTGACCAGTGGCTTGGATGGTCCTGAATCTGTGTTCTTTGACCCAGGGGGAGTTCAACCGACGATATTTCCAGCCGGGTGTGCACTTGTACCCGCACCGTCACCCGTACCTACGGAAGAGTCACATCTTGCGGAAGGCCTCTTGCATCCACGTTTACAGACTCAGGGATATAGCGGTGCGAGTTTGACGGACTTTGAGGACTACTCTCGACCTATCGGTGGGGTCAGTCTGCTTTTTTTCAGATGGTCTCGGCTCTGATGCTGACCTCGATTTATATACACGCTAGGTCGTAAAAAACCGGCTGTACAGCACGACAACCTTCGGGACGCAGGATGACGCTGACATGAAAAGCACGATTGGGGGCACACCAGTAAAGGACGCTGTGTCCGTGCCCGGTGATGGGGGTGAAAACGAGAACGAGACGGTCGACGTTTTTGGAATGCCAGCGCGCATGGGCGGTCCTCCAGATAGCCGGTTCGCTGCTGGCCATGCTACGTCTACAACAACCCGTCATTCGCCACGGCAAGGGTGACATGAGAACGTGATGCTACTGTATAAGACAACCTCGTGGCGTTCGTGGACGATTCGAAACCGGGACTGTGGAAAGTTTGACTGCTTTACGTGAGTGTGCGCTATACTTTGCTGTGTGTTTGAACTTGACGTCAGATCTGAGTGCTAGACGACTGACGATTGTGCATCAAGTGTATTCACGCTTTGCACGCGGGACAACCCCTACATGCTTCACCTCTTTAATTTCTCTCGCTACGCATGCAATCATAATGACCATCCGACCACTCACGTATACCACATGGTTCCTCGATGCGCTGGCGCAATGTATGATATGGGCGAAGACATGGCGGAGCTCACCAAGATAAAAGTACGTCGGCCCGAGGCATCCAAGCTAAATCACCAAGCACGCTCCAGCCAGGGTTCGCGGTCCGCCACCGTTCTGTATAATTGTATGACATGTATACTGTTTCCAAGTACATGTACGCGTTCTCGCGGACGAGATAGGCGTTTTTTTTTTTTTGGTCACTCTACTCATGTTGCTATCGAGACTGCTGTTGAGTTTTTGCACTCAAAACGCCTTCCGACGTGGAAGTCGTTCATAGATGATTATGCTCGTTTTAATACACGTTCCTTTCTCGAGATTTGTACACATGAAGTACCCAAAGTATTGTCCACCCTTTGTCCGACATTAAGTTCTGACCATGGAGACCTACGACCTGCCCTAAACTAGTAACCGGGAGATGGACGGCCTCTTTCTCTTGCCTTTTTTCTCCAACTCATTCTGGACTCGCACTATTGTCCCCCTGCATCGTTTTCATTGTCGACCCCACTGAGCAGGAGTCTACCGCAAGTCCCAGAGCGATCGTGGAAGCTCAGCTGGAGCGCGCCCCTCCCGTCGAGTTGTGTGGGATGTTGTCATATGGGGCTGGTCGTTCCTTACCAGAGCTTCTACAGTTTTTACAGTCTTTGTGCGCATACGGTGAAATTAAAACTTTGGTGACGGTTTGCGATGATGATGATTGGACTCTCGAATCAGTTGGCCTCTATGCCCCTCATAGTCAAAGAGCTCTTCCTGTTGGACAGACGGAGGATTGTTCGTGATCGAGTGAGAGGCTGTTTGAGGGGGTTGTTGTTGTTGCAGGTGCGCTGTGTGTTTGATCACTAGGAGCCAGCCGACGTGACCGTTTGGATTCAGGAAACGCGCGCGATACGTCGTCTAGACCAAGGGATCGACCGACAATCGCTACCTTTTTTTTTTTTCTTCCCGAGGTAGCCATCGTCGACGGCGCGTCTGAAGCACCCCCGGTCGCACGTCGAGAGGTTGTGGAACGCAGTAAGCCTGGGCAGCTAGTGGCGGGCGTAGAAAACGGATGGCAGGTCTACACGAACGACCAAGGAGCTGACCCAACTGTGTATTCCCAGAGTTACCGACACTGCGACATGGATGTCATCCGCAAAAGAAAAAGGAAACACAGCGCCAGATTTGCAAACCAGGGGACCGATGAAATGCAACCTCGTACAAGGTGTGTGTGGACTGTCCCGAATTCGTACACCATCGCACCTCGTGCTCAGGACATGGGTCCCCGTAATATGCTGTTCACTCGACACGTCCTAGCGGGTCAGGAACCCTAACGACTGTCCGTCCTTGACCTGGGACTTGTTGGCCTGGAGCTCATCCTGAACGGAGCAGTGTTCCCTGAACTGTGTATCGCAACGCTCTTGGAGTTTTGCTATCTGCACTCACAACGTCGTCTGGCGTTCCTCGTCGTCTCGACGTAGAGTGGTGATCTACTCAGCCTTCGTAGCATCTGACTGCTTCCACAAACTTTAGCATCGAGCGAACCGATCGTATGATCCTTGTCTTCGATCGTGGCGTGGAGCTGCACTGCACCTCCGAAACCTCATTCTTCTAGTGAGCGACGTCGACAGTGAGAGAATCGGTACGCAGTCTTTCTCCTCGAAAAGTGTCAATGATAGAACATATTAGCATGATAAATAAGGAACATGCCAGAGAATCGAAGGAGATATCGACCAAGGAACGAAATGAAGTGGGAGGGGGCGTCGTTGGAGAGAGGTGCTAAGGGCAATGTCAGTCAGGTATTGTGCAAGTATTCTATTGCAACGGTGGCTCAGAGTTCATGGCAAAGGGAGTCAGAACTCTTCCACTGCCCAGCACAATACTGCTGGAGATCGACCATTAAAGATGTATTGAGATCTACATTGTGTTGAAAGGGGTGTTGTCAGAAATTGAGTGAACTATGAGAACCTCAGTAGATGTCAGGCTACTGAGGAACATAAACTAAAAAATGGTACTAAGTGTACGCTCTAAGCTTATGTAAGGTTTACCATAAATGGAAATCTAATGCATACTGATCACGTTCTACCTGATGCAGTTGTGTCTCAGATTTGTTTTTGAACACACAAAGTTTGTAAGCCTTTCTGATAACAAGTGGCAGCAGCTACTTTGATTCATATGCATTTGCAGTGAATAGATATATGAGCCAGATTTTTTTCTCTTTGATACTAGAGCTCTAGAGTTGCCAAAGTTTAGTTTAGTTCAGTTTAGGGCCCTTTTTGGCTGAACCTGAACCTGAATTGCAAAATACTATTTTACAAAATATATACATTTATCTAATTATTATCTACAGTCCAATTTTTAGCTTTCCCAGTGCAAAGCTTTAGCTATAGTAGTCAAATTACCACTAGAGTAGCTATATTTTAAGATCTGCAAAGCTTTATGGTCTTAAGATCTAATCTATTGCACAAAAGTATAACTGTGAATCCTCCTTGAGAAAAATCACACTAAGAGGCAGTGGATAATGCTTAAATGGCAAGATAATCTCTTGCTATTATGATATAGTATTATATGCTCAGCAAATACTAATGGTTTCCTCATGTGACTGTGGGACTTACCTGCCTAAACCAGATAAACCCTAGGCTTAGGTTTGATTTGTTATATCAGAGACCCTTGCTCATGAGTTAGTCACATGATGGGGTTGGATCTCAGATAAGATCTTAGATTAATACTGATAATATCTGATCTAATGGATCTAGATTAGGATTGGATCTGTGACAGAGATCTAGATAAATCTCCTTGGTTTTATGGTTGCCATGCCTCATTCATATCTGTTGACTCTGAGCATCTCTTCCATTCTTCCACATTCTCATGATGTGGTTCTTTTCTATTTTCCTTGATTTATAAGGCCACTACCTTACTCATTACTTATGCCCTATGTTCTATTTCTATATTTAGAAGATATGAGCAGTTACTGCTATTGGTGACCTTAGATAGTAGATTACCCATCCTATGTAGAGGCTATGCCTCCTGGCAATATATATACAGGGTAGGCAAGACCTGAAGTCTCTCCAGTCTTAATTACTTGTATCTTACTCACTGTTATAATCACTTTTTACTTTTCATATCATGTGACCCTGGGAACCCTCACCTCTTCACCCTTTCACCTCTTCACATTCACATTCCAGAACATTTCAGACTATGATATCATTATCTGATAGTTTCCATAAGGTACTGCTAAGGTACTTGCTCCTTTAATGCCATTGGTCTGCTTACTGTAGCATAGTTTAGGGTAGACTTTCTTCACATGGTCCATGTACCATACTATAACATATATAAAGGGCTGGTGCAAGCTGGAATTCCCCAGTCTTGTGCACTTGAGCTCTTAGGGCTTTATACAAGGCATTTGACTCCTTTTTCTACTTCCCTTTGCCTAGTTCACTATGGGTCTAGTATAAAACCACAGCTTTTAGTTGCACTCACCAGCTCAGCACTGAGACATGAGAATAGAATGGCCAGTAGCTGTTTTACTCACCTTTACTTGAGCACTTCAGGTATTAACTTGAGTTCCTCCTTCCTCTTCTTCTTACAGGCCTGAGCACTAGTTACTGGTGTTAACTCAGGCTATCCCTATCAAGATTCACAAGCCTAGTTTAGGGCCACTAGCTTAAAAGCCCTCTTGTCATTTTAGATTGCCTGTTACTTACTGGTTTGCTGTAGTATTCAAATTACACTCTTTGGATGCATAACATTTAGTCTTTTTTTCTCATACTATTTATCTAAAGACTCACATATACTGGTTTATAGTCTAAATTCCAATAAAAACTCAGATACAATTGCTACCAGCTATCTTATTGGTAATTTTCATCATTATATACTTACTAGAATCTAGAGTAAGCCAGATTCTTAGATTAGCACACTATTACAATAGAATATATATATATTAGATATAAGACTGGTAACTGTTATAATTGGTTCCTTTCTTTTTCCTCTCTTCTAGCTTCTGCTTTCTGCATGTCTCTGATGCTTCCTTGTTGTATTCTGGAACATTTAGACTTCTTTGATTTCAGAACATGCTTTTAATTAATGGAAATTACTCATAGCCTGCTTCTATTACATTTCATTCATTTCCACATGAATTACTTACTTATCTTAGTCACATACTCTGACTCATTTAACTGAGTCTGAACCTTATTGTCTCTGTATAAATAGCATACTTTCTTTCTGATGTTTCTTATACTACTTTTGCCTTATTCTGCCTTATTTTCTTCAAGCATCATCTGAATCTTTACCTTACCCTTATCAAGAAAGTTTTACTTGTATTCTTTGATGGCAAGCAGCATTCAAGAGTCCTCAACAAGTTCCAGCTTCCTTGTCTCATTCCCAACCCTTACTATGGGACTATGGTGCCATTTTATATTTGCACCATTCTTTGTATCTAAAACTAACCATCATTGAGCCTTTCCTTTAGCTTATTCTTGTCATAAGGTTTATGTTAGTCCCTGTTACACATTTAGTGAATATAATGGTCTCTAGCATGTAACCATGGGAACTTTAGGGCATGTGATGTAAATGGTTGCAAAATCATGTGACCAGGAGCATGTAATCATGTAAATGAGTAGCCTTATCAAGATTAACCCTGTTATGCATCCAAAGAGTGCAATTCAAATACCAATGTGGACTGGTAAGTGATAGGCTTCCTAAAACAACAAGAGGGCTTTTATACTAGTGGCCCTGAACTAGGCTTGGTGAATCTTGACAAGGGTAACCTGAGTTAACACTAGTAACCAGTGCTTAGGTTGTAAGGAAAAAGGAGAAAGAGGACCTTAAGTTAACACTAAAGTACTCAAGAAAGGGGAGTAACAATACAAGTGATCAAGACTAGAGAGACTTCAGGTCTTGCCTGAAACGGGATCACTGCCCGTTGCTTCTGATACTCGAGTTCTCCTTGGTGGACACTCCTTGTCTATCCTTGATAACTGCTAGGGCTTTTGTGCTAGTGGCCCCTAACTAGGCAATGTAGAGAAAGGATGAGTTCTGGGCCCTTGTATAAACCCTAGCCAGCAGTACTGAAGGGATCAGACTGTATAACCAGCTGAGAGGTCAAGAGAGCAAGACTGAGGAAACCTCAGCTTGCACCCCCTGCCTTATATATTGTCAGGTCTGGTGCACA
>JBBPJW010000335.1:0-35326 GCA_038088935.1 Pulveroboletus aff. viridisquamosus
TTGGCTGGGGCGATTCTTGCACAGGAAACCCAGATACCCCATTCGACTGGTCGCTTCCATACGACAACGTTCCAAGGCTTGGAGGCTCGTTGGCGACATGGAAGCCAGAGCTGTATCCGGAACCATAACCTTGAAGGTATGCCTCCGCGGACGCAAGACGCGCGTCCACACTTAGCCGTGGATTCGCATCAGGATCACCGCTGATAACATCGTTCGTCTCGTTCGGGCGAACCCTTGGGCGAAGACCTCCAATATCTCGTTCGTCGTCCGACCTCCGTTCTTCGACAAGCGGGCGGTGTGCCCAACTTGGCGCGGGAGAGGGAGTTATAACGACATGACGTGGCTGCGATGGACCAGCGACAACTTGCGATCTCCCATCTTTGCTCCCACGTCTCCCCTCAGTGGCGCTAGTATGACCCAATTCTGGGGGCGGTCTCCTCTCTTCTTGAGAATAGCTAATACCACTGGCCTCCTGGGCTGAGGGTCTCCTACTTCGCTCGCCTGCATGTGGGACCTCGACGTGCCGAGCGCGTGGAACGGCAATTGGTTGAGTAATCGATGCAGGCGGTACATACGGAGCATGTGATGTTCCAGCATGAGAATTGGCGACAGTAGCGGTAGCGGTGTGTGGTATCCTTGGAGGAGGTGGGGGATACGGTACTGCAGCTAAGAGGGGATCGGACGCATCCGCTGCCCCGCCTGGCCTGGCGAAAGGGGGAAATCGATCGAGTGGCAGAGGTTCAGGTGGTGGTGGAAGGGGATTAGAAGCATTACGAGAAGGCCGCTGTTGGTCACCACGAAGAGAATTAATCTCGGCATGAAGCCAAGATAACTGAAAAACACAAGTGAGTCGAATGGCGTCCCGCCTTCCCGTTCACAAATCATCCTGACTCACTTCCCTGTTTTCTCGAATACGTCAGCGCCACCTCCTCGCTCTATGGAATGGAAACAACGGGAGAATCCTTACAGCGCATGTTTACTCTCCATCTCTTCAATTCTGCTCAAAAGGCTTTCTTCCACCGCACGAGACGTCTTTGAATCTTGGTGAGCGTTGCGCCGGTATGCTTTCAACTCGCGGCGTACGCGACGATACTCTGCGTTCTCTCGCTCGTTGCGCTCTTGCAATGCATTGTACCGCTGGAGAGCGGCCAAGGCCGTGCGCAGTGGTCTATGCTAACTCGTGGGACATGTGAGACCATCGTCATGTGTGGGATCGGAACAACTCGGGGGGCCCAAGAATACCAAATCAACCCGCAGCCAACGACATGCCCATGGGGCCTCTCCTCCTCGTCGCAACACACATAAGATGAGGAGAAACATCCAGACTCACAGAATCGGGGTCTATGGAGTTGTTGGAGAGCCATTCTTCGACTTCGGTGACGACCTCGATGATTTCGACGTCAGAAACGCCTTCGCCAGACACGAGTGCGACACGCTGGAGTAGATGCGCAGCTTCTTCCCCGATCGTTTCTTCGACGGCACCTTCAAGCTCGGGTGGACCTGCCACATGGAGTTTTTTGATACGGTCGGGCTGGAACGATTTTCGGCAGAGCGGACATGCACTCGGGGAGAGGTTCCGGAGGCATCTAGACGCCACGTAGTGTGTTAGGAACGATCCAAGGTGACCTGTAGGGGAGAAATGTACGCACGTGAGGCAGAAGATGTGACCGCACGCAATGAAGTGTGGCGAATTAGCGGGTTCAGAGGAGATAATGTATGGATCCAGGCAGACATCACAGAGGCTAGCGGGGTGGACCACGAGCATGAGTAAATACGAAAACTGAAGAACTGAAACCAGAAACGGCCTTCGAGGCTGATATCACCACATAGCATGAACGTGCAAGCGGCGAGGTCCCTCAGCTTCGTCAGGTATCAGGGTTCTCGCAAACCCTGTCCGCTTACTCATCCTCCATATATAGCAGGTCTTCTCGTTCGTCCTTCCCTCCTCCTTGCTGCATCCCTCCTTGCTGCATCCTTTGTCACCGTCTCTGGTCTCCGAGCGGTCTACGTAGTGCTCAAGAGGTTGGATGCTCATGGCTTGATGAGCCTCATGGCATTGAACTGTGGGCCTGTGTACACGGGTCTGTGACCCCGGTGCCCACGCAGGCGTTCCTCGCGAACGCCTGGTTCACGGACTCTCCGCCATGTGCGGTGATCGCGAATACACTAAATTATTTTCCCTAATAACCAGCTTTATGTTACCGAAACGAGGTATGCCATTGTCTTGACACGGCTCCATATGCCCGACGACCGAGCAAGAACGCCAAATCGGAACAGATACTCTGCGGAGAGGATCAGCGCGTCCGACGACGGCGCTCACCACTCTAGCCAAGGCGTGGCAACCAGCGCAGAATACCGTAGCAGCGAGAACAACCCCAAACCTCCACCTTCTCGATACATTTCCGCGAATCGTCAACGGCCGTGACCAAGATGGATAACTCATGTCAGTCAGCCACTGGGACCGCTGTTCACCACACTGGAGTCGACGCCAGCGAAAAAAGAGGCGGCTCACCGTACGAGGACCAGGAAGGCCAAAATCAACCTCGACATGGAGACCACGAGAGGGGCTCGACGCCAGGACTGGGGTATCGGCATAGGACAGTCGCAGACTGGAATGATCAAGGCCCTCCCTGCTTATCCTACTGCCGAGTGAGCCGAGACGGCCATCGCAATGCTCCCGATCAGTGTTGGGATTGCAACAGGGGATGCTCCGACGAGAGGGTGCCCGGATAGCTCAGACTTTGCCCCATAATATACTCGTCCACATGGACGATAGCCACCGCTTCAGCAAGGGGACATGGTCTTGTGAGCGCGCTCAGAAGGGCACGCACCTCTGACACCGTCGTGATATGCTGCACGGACACGTCGTGGTGTCTGACAGGAGTATGTTCCTCACATGGCTAGTCTGTCCCAGCGTACGTTTTCTTGCCCCGCGACAGACACCCTGGGGAACAAAACAGCCAGACAGCTCACACCAAAGTCTGTACGCGAGCATGATCTGCACGACCATTACCTTGTCAGTGGGACTCGAAGAAAGAGCGCAGAGCGGGACTAATCGGAGGGCCAATACAAGACATCCTTCATGCAAACTCTCTCAGTCCTATTTATAAGAAAAACGAGCGACCGCGGGGCAGGTGTCGAAAATGACATCTGATGCGCGTCGATCAGCGACATTGGTGACGACCAGAGTACATGCAACGACATGCGAGGAAACACATTTTATCACTTGTGGGTAAAAACACGACCACACCACATCACAAGCGGCGACCGCGACGACCACCCTATCAAAACCGTGGTTAGCGGGACTAGAAACCAAGGCCAAGCACCGCATGTCACATTACCTTTCTCCTCGTGCAGTCGGTGGGGATCGGCGTCACATCTTCGATTCTACCGATACGCATACCCGAGCGGGCGAGCGCACGAAGCGCACTCTGTGCACCGGGACCGGGTGTTTTTGTGCCAGTACCACCAGTGGCCCTAAGTTTGATGTGAAGCGCAGTGATACCGACTTCACGGCAGCGTGCTGCGACATCTTGGGCAGCCAACATGGCAGCGTACGGCGAAGACTCGTCACGATCTGCCTTGACCTTCATTCCGCCTTTTGAAACGGTTAGACACTGACTGGTTTGATGGAGATGGCAACACGACGCACCGGTGACACGGGAGATGGTTTCCCTACCCGACAGATCGGTGACATGGACAAAGGTGTCGTTAAACGAGGCATAGATGTGGGCAACACCGAAGACGAGCTCTCCATCGACGACTTGAGGACCGAGCGAGACAGCGGTTTCTTCCTTGGCGACCTTTTTCTTGGGAGGCTGAAGACATCCACCTGTCAGCGTCGTCATCCACCATCATGTCTATACCGGATTGACAGGACCCGCAAATAGCTGCATCTCTCTGCACGTCCCACGATCTACGGCGGTGAACACGTACCATTTCGACGAGGGCTGAGGCGCAGTTGACTGACCAAGCGAACGGCGACCGTGCAACACTCGACGGGACGACGCAATGCCAAACAGTTGCAAACATACTCACTCGATTATATAATCACCTCATTTCGTTTGCCGCTCCGCCTTACCCTACACACCTTTGAGCATCTTATTTATCTCACCCGTAGTCATCAACGGGTAGAACGAATACCACATTGAAGTGCACTATTCCGTGACGGCGTCATCCAAATCCTCCCCCAAGGTGCGCATGATCACCCACTGAGCATATCGGAAAGATAAGCACTCACGTGACCCTGCCACCACCAGCCACTAATTAAAGGGCTACTACTCCAGGCAGAGTCTTATCTCCACACCAGACCACCTCCACCATCATGTCTGCTCAGTGCTCCGCTATTAACAACGCTTTGGCAGCCAAAGGTGGGCGCTCCTCGCAACCTAGCACTCTGCCGTGCACCGATCTCAATCCAACCGCTGATATAGGGTACACGACCGCCCAGCTCGCAAGCGGCGTCGGCACCTCTCAGCAGCACATCAACGACAGTACGTGGTCCCATCGATCGGGTGCGACGGTCGTCATCGCCCACTCATCGTCTGCTTTCTAGTCCTGTCGGGCGCGGTCAAGCCCACCCAGCAGGAGTTCAGCACGATCGCCAGGGTGCTCGGCCTGTCCAACGTTGTCGGTGCATTCCGACCAACCCTCCGAGCGTACACTGATCCTACGACCGGTCCTTGTCCACAGCCCGTCCACGCGGCCCAAGTCACCGCCTAGATGCCCCGCGACGAGAGATGTGCGCTCCACTGTTGTACCATTACTTGTCATATTATGTACCGTGATGAATCGAACGTATCTCGATGTAGCCGCGAACGTCGATCCATTTCCCATCGCGTCGTCTTGCCCTGGTTGAGGTCCCTATCGCCGACGGACGTTCCGATCATCGCTTTACCGAGGGTTTCGCTGCCCTAGCTCGTGTCTTGAATGCGGCCGTTCGCGTCCGGAGAGTATGTCCTTATCCGCGCGACCCTGTCAGCCCAGCCCCCGCGGTTATCCAGCTGGTGTCAACGGGTCGCATATCGCAGCTCAGCAACATACGACGTCGACTGTCGCCCCCACACACCCCGATGCACCGTTCGACATCGCGGAACCACCTGTCACCCCGAAACGCGACGTCCCAGACGATTCATGTTGGTTCCATCACACCCTACTCTCGTCATCGGTGACCCAAGTGCATACATGGGGGTGGCCGACGACCCTACCGACACGCTGCATCGACGAGGCACGCGTTCCTTCCATCGGAACCAGGCGGGGGAGAGGGACGGGATCACATACGCTCACCGACGGGCCGCGCGGAGATGACGTCCCCATGACACGCGTTCGCCGCCCCTGCATCCACCGTACGTGTGCACATGGCCATCGCCTGTGTATGATGCGCGACGATCCCTGATCGCAGAGACACGCGCAGGCGCACAAGCTTATCAGCGACGTGGACGACAACGAGGAGAGAAGACGAAATCGAGAGAAAAGAAGGGGGCATGGGACGATGGAAGGTCGCTGTACAGGATGCATCGTCGTCCCACGTCCCGTTCTGAGCCCGAGTCCGAGGGATGGACACCTCTCATATGTGACGAACGTCCGCCTTGAAGATGTCCAACCCCATCCAACCCGCCGCAGCCACATCAAGGTCAATGCTGACTGGCGTAACCTGCTCGTCGCTAGTTATGGTCAAGAAGGGATACCCTACCTGAGGGTAAAAGGGTCACCGTGAACACATGGACGACCGATAGAAGACGGTTACGTCAATGATCAATCATCCATGGCGGTCCTCCAGAACACCGTCCTGAAGCCTCGAGGCAAGGTTTGATGACACTTCATTCTCAGGACGCGAAAGATAGGGACGTCCATATCCGTTTGCGACGCGATCTCGAGGCAAGGTAGGTTGGTAGGAACGCGGTTCGACTGGACACATACGCTCTCGTACACACATGTGCATCGCGTCCACGTTCGACACGTTCGACGGAAACGACAGGCCGCGTCTCGCGATCGATCGACCTGCACGACTGCGATAAGGAACAGCCTGTCCACAGACCTTGCCAGTCACGATGTCCATCGAAGCGGGGACGAGTCCAGCGCATGCCCCCCATATCCACCCCATACCTGATCTGCGTCCGAAACACGTGTGATCAACGCTGCACCGCGTCGTCAGCGTCCCCCACCCGACAGCCACCTTATCGTCGTCCACCGCATCCCAGCCACGTCGTCCGTCGTCCCTCGCTCGATGTCACGTGCGTCCTGTTCGTACGTTTGTCTGTCCCACGTGCTGAGAATATGATGACGTGATCCCTGTCCATTGTGGTCGGTGTCTGTCGGGTCGGCTTTGGTCCGACCGACACGTAGAACGGCTCACAGGGACCGCAACGCCTGCTATTCTTGTCGCAGACGGTCGCTCACATGTCCATTCTTGCAAGGGGAAATACACGACTCGGCGGGCGATACCTGTGCGCTGGCGGCAAAATGATGGCACGACAGAACGGGGATGCCCATGTTGTGCACAGGTGAGGTGATGGAGGCCATCATGTCGTCATGACCGTGTTCAGGGGTCCCCGGCTGTGCGTTACGGATTGTTCGAGGAATGCAGATCAGGACGAGACGGCGCATTCCATCGCCAACGTCAGTCGGCACTGAGACGGGCGCCTCAACCAAACTCTGAAGTGTTTTGCCAAATCATCCGCCCAAGACACATGATCTGGACGACAGTGCAAAACGTAGACAATGTCAACCATCTAAAGTATTCGTAACCAAAATCATTTACCAAAAGTCGTGCTATCCGTAGGGCTGCAGAAATCTACAAATCTGCAGTCCAAGTCGTGAATAGGTCATGAAAATGCGAGTGTGACGAGAGAAAAGAGTAGAGGAAACGCATTGCTACACGAAGACGAGACTGCTAGACCAACAACGCTAGAAATGGCTCTCCTTGGCCGTGCAGAAGGTCAAAGGTGATAAGTAACAGAAAAACGCAAACGAGATGTGGCCGAGAAATCCATCCCGCAGCCCAGACGAGAAAAAAAAAAAGAGGAGATAATGTACGGCACAGAAGAAAAAAAGAGACGATTATCGCAAGGAGGAGCAGGACCGATGGGATGAGGGACGAGGATCAATCAGAAGAATCAAAAAAGGAAAGAAGAGACAGAAAAAAGAAAAGGAAACCAGACACTAGAGAGAAGCAGTAGCTGCATCAAGACGAGACCGAAGATAGCAATAAGAGATATTAGGATAGTAGTCCGGAGAGTGTTGGACTGAAATCCGGAGAGAAAAACAAAAACGTCTATATTGCGATGCCGTGGTATCAAGCTGCATTGGAACCTGATGAGCGCGAGCGGGTTGCGTGGGTTGCGTATGGATAGTTGATCGGTTTGCTATTGGGAGGACTGTACGCAACGTCAGGGTTAGGTATCCAGCGTTCGTGAATCACTTCTCTATCTGATTCATCAGAATAGGAGCGATGAATTTTTTGCGGAGAAGTAGCCGAGATGGACATGGTCCGAGGTTTCGAGGGAGGTATAGGAGAGGTTGGGCGGAGATTGGAGGAGCGAAGGGGTGTCTCATGTCGGACAGCAGGCGTCATCGTCCGGGCAGGTGTGACAGGTCTTGAACCAGGAGAAACAGAGGCACTGCGCATGTGCTGGGAAGTAAAGCGGGACAATGGGGTAGGAGTGGCAGGAGGCATAGGGGGCATAGGAGGGGCAACACCGTACACGGATGCACCGGACGGAGAAAGGGACTGACGACGGATCTCGCCGACAAAAGAAGGGGCCGCAGAAGAGGAACGCGTAGGTGAAATCGAGCGGGCGGCAGATTTGAGCGACACACGACTAATCTCTGCGCGCAGAGACTGACATTCTTGTACTTTTTGGGTATAAAGGGATTGCTATGCAAGACGACGTTAGGAACGATTAAAAACAGGCATCGATGCAGATGAGAGCCATTTACCTGTCTAGAGGCAAGATCAGATCACGGAATGCAAGAACGAGAGGAGAACGTACTGTTTAAGCTCAGCTTCCAACTTTGTCACGGTTAGTTCCGTGTCGTCCAGCTTCCCTTTGAGAGTGGCCTCGACGGACTTGGCCATTTTTGTTACTTCGGCGTGAGCGAAGTGGTTAACGAGAATAGCTCTGAGTAGCGCAGCACTCAGAGCAAGAGAAGAAATCTGAAAAGTGAGTCAGAAAAAAAATGCCGCAGCTGGGCAGAGGGGACGGAGTGCGACGGACCTGATCATCTTGTTTTTCGTCGTGCGTCAACCACTCTTGGAGTTCTTTGTGGAGAGTGGAGACCTCCTCTACTGAACACTTTTTTGCGGCCACGGCGGCGACCTTGTCCTCGAGACGGCGAGCCTCGGCACGAGAGCGCGAGAAGCCAGGCTCGACGATCGGGAAACGGGGTAGCTGGTGAAGAGAAGAATCGAAAGCCTCTTGCATGCCGCCCCGCCGCCTTGGGGTGGCATATCCGCTGGCGGAGAAGTCAATACGGATAAGACGGACATCGTCACTGGTGAATTGTTCACGGCAGAAAGGACAGACGGGTCTGAGGCGGGGGAGCGTCTTTTCTACGATCTTGTGGCAGCAAGTGGAACACAGGACATGGCCTGAGGACGGGGGGGTCAGAAATTTTTTTGCGGTGGGGAGAGGCTGACTCACCGCAGGGAATGGAATGGGGGATGCAATGCGGGCCGTACTCGTCTGCGCACACGTCGCAGACCGAACCAGGACTGAGCGTCAGCATGAGGGCCAAGACGATGAAACCCTTGCCAGGTTTGCTAGAAGAAAAAGGATGACAAGGGATATCGCTCGACGGGATGGTGGAGGATAAATAGCATGAGACGAAAAAGAGAGGTGGACCAAACTTTAATCTAGGTTGGGTGGACCAAACAAATGGCACCGCCAAGTACGAACTCCGAGCGATTGATAATGACGAGTCACCCTTCGCGTCACAAAATTCCAGATGCCCTGCTTTCTTTCTCTCCTCGTGTGCGCCGGCATGTTCGAGATCTGTCCATAAAGTTCCAGATATTCTATTACATTTATTACATTTATCCCATTTATCCGGCTTTTATTCGTCGCCGTCTTCCGTTCTTTCGCTGGTGCTAATCTAGGGTTAGGGCACAGGGCATGGCGCTCAAAACTCCCACCGCCGCCGCCGCCCAGCGCGTGCCACGTGTTTTCGCCTGCGCACACCTGCTGCGTCGCACGCGCCGAGTCATGGCAGCGAACTACACCCACCCTCACCAGCGAGGTCAGCCCGATAGCCCATCCTGGCCATCAGAGAGATGCCTCATATCGTATCGTCGTCCTGTTCTCGACCGGACTGCCCAGAACCATCGTCTCGTTACCGAGCGCACTATGACCAAGCAGGTAAAAGAACACGATCGCCCCCCCTCTCCTGTTCGTTTCATTTCCTCTCGGCTACCTCTCTGCATTCTAGAACAAAGACGACTCGTTATCGATAATCCGATGTGTGCTGTGGACGACCTGGACGTCGCCTGCCGGGTTCACGCTGGACTTGGTCTGCTCCACTGGGTGATCTGATCGCTCCCCTGATGTGGGCCATCTCCGCTGGGCTCTGCACCGACCTGCCAGCAGCACGAACGGGTGCACCCCGAACGTCCCCAAGTATACTCCACCGGTCCGACCACGCGTTCGGTCCGTTTGAGACGCACAGAGGACGCGTGTCCACCTCGAGCCGTGCCAGGCACATGCCACGCAGCACGTTCTCTTGCGAAAGCGCGAATTGTGTGCGGTTGACGGTCCATCCCACCTCGTGCGCTTTTTAGCGTTGGGTGGGCGATCTCGCCGTCGCCGCTTATCTGCTGATATGAACGTACCCGTCCAGGTGGGTTCGCCTCGCCGCGTCGACGATCCCTCACGGCCCACTATATCGTGAGCTTCATTCGTCCTTGGACAGCTCTCACCAGACACACGCCATCTCGTTTAAGCATGCACTCCTCGCACAACTTTTTTTAATCACATATCTCCCATAGATAAAGGTGATAGAGCTGCCACCTGTCACGGGCCTCCAAGCTTCTCGGACTAAAATTGACCGTCTGAGGGGTTGGACCTACACGAGGATCGTGAGACGTGGTGGCTCATGGACATGAACAACACTTCCCCGCAACATGCCGTTTTCATTTACGGCCAATGTGCACACCATATCATCCGATGGATCTGATTACTCTGCTCGTTTCAATTTAGTACACATACTCGGATAGACATTCCTCAGTACCCAACCCCTGATCTATTCAAAACGCCACCGATGGTGTGTGCTCCCACCTGATCAGCGATGTATCCGAATCCATCGAGCCCAGTCGCACTATGCGCTCCGGACGATGTTCTCAATCTCGAGTTGGACACGGACACATGCGGCTTTGCCTTCAGGGGTCTGACCTCCCAACAGGGTGTCACTTTTACCTCCAATACCCACTGTGGCAGCTTCATACAGGAGCTCGAGGAGCTTGACCCACTGTTTCCCCCATATGTGCTTCGCCTCCATTCCACCCACATCAAGCGCAGCTGTGTAGTTCGATCAGTCAAGATCCCGGTCACCCCTGGATACACATACCATATAAGAGCTGCGCGGCGACCGCGGTGGACAGCAACCGCTCGTCGTTCATCATCCTAGCGAAATACGTCCAGTACCTAGGTAATCGGAACACAGTGTCCAGCGGTATCGCAACCGGAGCGGCCATAATGAGGAAATACACGCGCATCATCCCGGAGATGCGCGTTACATACTCTCCTGTCGACTCTTGCTCGCCGCTGTTGATACGGTATCCCATGGCCTTCGTCCGCGTTCCATCCACCCATGTAGTGCCACCCACATCGGTCGACGGGACAACACACGGCACCGGCCACCCGCCGGATCGCTGCACGAGCTTCGCGAAAAAGATATCGGTGAAGGTGGGTAGCCTCTCTAAAAGGTTTGCAGTGACGAGCGCTAGAGGGATGGCGCTTTTCTTCTCTGCCGTCACTTCCGTTTCCGCTTGCAGCAAAATTGCCTTTGCCAATGAAGAAAGTGAGGCCAGGTACAAAGATTCCGAAGGGCCTTGTGATTGGACAATCCCAAAAATTTGGTCAGTCTAGTGGCAAGTCCGTGAGCGGCGTTGTGCAATGAACGGACTGTCTCACTATCCGCGTTATGGTGGCCGCGTCCTGCGTTAGTTGACCTATCTTTGGAGTGATTTGTCTCCGAATGGCACTCCACCGCGATTTCAGCTCTTTGTCACTCTTGACGGTCTTCATCGGACCAGCTTTAAGGTTCTACACCATCCCCCCTTAGATCCCGCAGCAATATCCGTTCAGAACACTTACCTTGAGTGTCTGTCGGGCACGAGCCCAATCTTCCTCGGGAAGCGTCATGCCGAGAGCATTTCTCCTCTTATCCGCCGCCGCCAACGATGCACGTTTTTCTCGTTCGGCCTCCTCCCTGGCTCGTTGCGCTGCCTCTTCTGCCTCCTTCTGTTTCCGTTTCTCTTCTTCCTGCCGTTTCCTTGCCTCCTCGGCCAATCGTTTCTCCTCCTCCAGCTTTCTCTGATGCTCTTCCTCCTCTCGTTTCTTCTTCTCTGCTTCTAGCTTCTTTCGATGACTTTCCTCCTCTAATCGTATGACTCGTTCTATGCGCTCCTGTTGTGCTCTATCCTGTTCGCTCCATTGTACCCTGAGCTGGTTTAGTTCCGATTGCTGTTTCAATTTGAGTGTCGACAACAGCTTCTGCACTTCTGTCATCTGTTGGTCATGTTTCGCAGCGAGCATCTGCAAGTCCTGATCCCTTCTCCTCGCACGCTGTTCGCGCGTATCTACGAGAATCTTTGCTTGCTCCCTACGTGCAGTGCGCTGGGCAAGATTACAACATGGGTTGGTATTCAGCCGGAGCAAGGCATCGTCAGGAAAAAAAAACACGTACCAACGCGTCTTTGTGCGCCTGTTTCTCCCATTCTTCATAAGGATCATGATGTCGGGTCCAAAACCGTATAGTAGCTATCGTCTCCTCGACGTGCCGTTGTTCTGCTGGACTGTGCGGTTCTCGTCCCGCGCTGTGTGTTGTGTGCGCGTGTGGCATTCAAAGGTCGTGCGTGAGCATGAGTAAATCAATACTGGCGTGTCATAGAAAGTAACGCACGAAAGGGGTGGCTCTTCGTCTGATTCGAAGCAGACAAAGGACGAACTCGGCGCATGGCTGAGGTCAACATCGCTGACGGGCTCGTCCGGTTCGCTCTCAGTGTCTGCAGGGAGGCCAAAACCAGAGGTTCGCCGGTAACTGGGAGGGAGTAGGTGGTGGCATACTTGAATGCGAAGATGGATACTTACCGCCGCGCTGGGGACGGGGACGGGGACGGGGACGGGGATCTTGGTAGACCGTAGCGCATTGGAGTGATCGGGATAGTCCGAAACGCGAAGGAACTGGACACATATGTGATGTGGCTGTGTAGAATGGAACGGGGTCACTGGCACGGCGTTCGCATTCGTTCGGTTGAACCGACGAGCCCCAAGTTTTATCATTGGCGTTTGATCTCCTTGGCCCATCCCACACGACTACGGATATGCCAGTGATTTATATATCCATACAGGGATTGACTCGAGTTCTACCTGCCTGCCCCTGTCAACCCCCGTCATGGGTAACGGAGAGACGATGCTCATAGTGAGTGTCCCACACTTGTTCATCCCAACCAGTTGTCTTGTCCCTTTTCTAATTTGTCCTAGTCGTAACTATTGTTGCCCTCATGCTTGAGGCTGGGCAAGTTTCAGAACTATTACTTAAATAATTAAGGGCTACTCGCGGCGGAATACGGCACTCTTCTGTTTGCTGTCGGCGTTGGGCCTTTAAACCCCACCATTTCGATTGCTTCGTTTTCGAACGCGTAACGACCGTTTGCGATGGTCAACTTCACGATTCTCGCTGGCGGTTATACGGCCTTCGTTGCCTCCTATCGGTTCGACACCGACGATAACACCTTGACCCACCTCAACCAGTATACGACGGGAGAGAACCCGTCTTGGATCAGTTCTCACCCAACCAACAAGAGTATATTGTAGTGCGTGTCTCGAATCTTCTACCTTTGACTCGACCTGAGTAGCCCCATCTAGCGCGTCCAATGAGAATGTAGGCGGAACCATACAGTCCTTCACTGTGGGATTCGAGGGCGCTCTTACACTTGTAGATACGGTCAGCTCTGGAGGAAGCATTCCCGCTTACTGTGCTAGTTTGTCCACAGGACAAGTTGCAGTCGCCAACGTATGTATCATTGGGCTCTCGTGCGACTGTTCTGTTGACCGCTCCACAGTATGTCTCCGGTACAGTACGCGTCATTCCTACCAAGGGCGATTACCTGCATTTCTACAACGACTCCGACATTTGGACGTTCCCTGTTCCTACCACTGGTACCCAGCGTTCCTCGGAACCTCACATGACCTATCAGTATGGCTCTGAACTCTTCATCCCCGGCAAGGTCCGCTAGCCCTTCACGTCCATTGTACCCATTTGTAATACCAGTCATCTACAGGGTAGCGACAAGGTCTGGCGACTTGGTGAAATCGATGGTAATCCCGGTGACTATGTCGTACATGGTTATATCCAACAACCCATTGGTAGCGGACCCCGCCATATTCGTGTCAGAGGTATATCTCCCTCCCAGGTCTGTTGTCGCTTCTAGTTGACCAGACCCTAGACAATATGCTGTATACCCTGCACGAGTTGACGAGTACGTTGGCACTCCAGGAGGTTCCCTCTTACCCGAATGGCACTTCTCAGATCCTTTCGAGTGTTTCAATTATCCCCCCTGACCCACCGGCTGGCTCGGTATTTGCCGCTGCTGAAATCCTCATCCCTGAGCCTACTGCAGAATATCCTATCCCATATATCTACGCGTCGAATCGCAATACAGGGGTACAAGACCCTCGAGGGGACGCGATTGCCGTATTTGAGAACGTGAATAACCAACTGGTGCTGCGTAACCAAGTCTATACTGGTCTCGATCAGATTCGAGGGATGATGTCTGGTGAGCAGGCAGGATTTGGAGGTGAGGCGTATATCGTTGCTGGTGGGGCTGCGGGGACTACCGGTGTGAAGGTGTTCAAGAGGACGGAGTGTGGTGCGAACTTGGAAGAGGTTGCGGTCAATACTGTCGTTCCCATCAGATCGACCTTTGTTTGGTTAAACGAGTACCAGGTCCTGACGTAGACCATCCAGAGTGCGATACTTTTTTTAAAAAAAAATGAAAATGTTCATTAATGTCGTCCTATCCTTGTGCGACTCACCTGGTCTATGTGCTTGTTGTACATGACGAAAACAATCCAAAGTGCATGTATATGTTGACCCTGCAAGCCAGTTGAAAATGATATCTTGGTCAGTCTGTCATGTGTCTACTGACATGGTTCAGGACCTGGCATCGTTCACATTAGCATGTCCGTTTGGTCATCTCGCTGCTCATCTATTTCCGCTAGCTATGATGTTGACTTTACCAGATAGGTCCAGTAGGTTAGTCAGCGGATTGAAAGACACAGAAAGTGACTTATGGCGACAGACGGGGAGATAGGCTGACCCTTCGAGGCTCGGTGCGGACGGTAAATCTAGTACCGTCGGGAACCGAACTGTTTTCAACCAGCCCCAACTCTGCATGGACACCACATAGTACTCCACCTTCGGTATTCTAATATTCCTGTCTTGCAATCGCCTTGCCAACTCAACCTGGCCTGGTGGACTAAATCGTTGAATATGTATGATTGCACGACAAGATAGGAAAGAAGCCACTCGAGTTGTCTAGCGGGAGACACAATGGAAGGAATCGAAAATTTGGAACGTACCATACCGCGATGGGCTATAGCTAACTTTAAGAAGGTACACAAGCGGGGTGGCGTCTCAGCTAGCTTGTTTTCGGGACACTTGGATGCCCTGGTCGTTCTACAGGCCATCCTCTCAGGATTGCTTAAACCGGGTGGATAAGAGAAAGCGTAAGACTTGGACGAGAGACGGCAGATACATACACCAGCCGCGGAATGGAACGATACGGACTCACCATGCCTGTTGCCGTTCTACCGCGCCGTAAGCAGGAAGAACTGCCTATTTACTTGTCTCGGCGTGTGTGAGATGGGCGAGTGCCGTCCGACGCCTGGAAGTTGGGCCCCAGCTACTTCCAGTCCGGCTTCTGCTTTAAACCTGTGATCGTTAGCCAAAGGCTTGCAGGGTTCAACTCGAAAATGTGAGATTGAATTTAGAGTAACTGAGGCCGGCTGGCTCCTTGATCAGATCCAGTTTTCCACACATGCACACATGCAGTCTCCCATCGCATCTAACCTGTATGGCATCTCCCCTGCACGGTCGTAGGTTCATCCCAAGCCTACACTCTGGACTTGCCCGCATAGGCACCAGTAACCTAAGACATAGCGTGCTCGGCAGACGAGCGCTCTCGACCAACACCGATGCTCCGCCATCACCTGAGCAACTCGCGGGAACCGTCCCCGCACATCATTGCTACGTTTTCCTTCACACTCTTCGACCCCCAAGCACATATCCCACCAAGTACACTACCCCAGTCCAGCGCAAGCTCCTGCTCGCCACTGCACCCCTGGGCTGCGTGATCAACTTTGCTTGGTCTGCGTCGCAGCCCGTGCACCCACATCTCGCAATCGAGGAGAACGCACAGACGTATTATATGACGGCTTTTTCGAGCACGCGAGGCAAGTTGGAGATCAAGGCGGTGTCGCTTGCGAACGTGGAGGAAGTCAGCGAGGCCTTACGAGCACACATTGAGCCCAGCACGTCCGCTGCACCATCAATGTTGCCCTCGGATAGCATCCACCTTTATGTGTGTACACACGGCGCGCGTGACTGTCGATGTGGCGACACTGGTGGGGCAGTCGTACGTGCCATCCGCGCCGAACTAGACAGGCGTCAACAGTCCCAAGCGTTTGACCCAAGCACGCGTATCAAGCTTGCGGAGACTGCGCATGTGGGCGGGCACAAGTGGGTTCATGTTGTTGGTCAAGCCACAAAAACTTTTGGTGTGTTCGTATTGACGATTGTGTGCTTTGCTTCTGTGCGGTGTAGATACGCCGCGAATATCTTGGTGTATCCTCATGGTGAATGGTGCGTTCTCGCTCAAGTTGTGTCTTTCCCCAGTGATATCTCCTTGTTAATCTGACTGGTAAGGCTCGGCAAGGTGGAACCCGGGAATGTGACGGAGATAATAGATGCTATATTAGCACGACCAGTAAGGCCTATGCATGCTAAAGATATGCCTATTTGTCCACAGTACTGGAGGGGCCGTGTAGGATTGAGCAAGGACGAGCAGATAGAGCTCTTCAACCACTTTTCAGATAAACACTAGTGAATTGGACCTATTTTAGTGGGTGAACCGCTCAACTTTGGGTACCTCTCAATGTCCTAAAGCTAGTTTGATTAATTTGGGTTCAAGACTGGCGGTCGTGTGCCGAATTCTTGCATATTCTGGGGTTGCTCCGGTGTTGGCATGGTAAGCGGAACTTGAATTCGAAACGCACGCTACTCAACGCGCCAGCCAAGTATGAAACGTAGTCGGCTGCGCGTACGGGGCTGGGACCCCTGTTGCACTTCCGAATATTCAGAGTCTGACAAGCCTATTGATCTCATTAGTGCAAGTACACCGAATAGAGCCGTGAGGTATGCTAGCCGACACATACGACATCGACTATATAAGTGCGGGCTCGCTACAGCGACGCACCATGTTTTGACCACCCCCCTGCAAGCCGGTCTTGCCATGTCTTCCCTTGCAGCAGATCCTCCTCCAGCTATCTCACTGTTCTCATCCAGCGACACTCTCCAATGTCCCTGTTGCTCTGCCACTCCGTGCGATTACATGGCCTCTGCCGGTGATTCCTCTCTCGTTTCTATTCATTCATTATCCGGCGAGACTCTTCACTCAGACATAGGTCCTTCCAAGAAGGACTTTAAATTCTGGCTTATTTTTATCTCGATGTGTATTACTCTCTTTCTTTCTGCTCTCGAGGTTTCCTCTGTCTCTACCGCTCTTCCCACCATTGCCAGTGATCTGCACGCATCCCAATTCACGTGGGTCGGCTCCGCTTATGCTCTTTCCTCGACTGCGTTCCTTCCGATGAGTGGTGGCCTGGCTCAAACGTTCGGTCGGCGGCCTGCCATCCTAATCACCATAGGTCTTTTTGCGCTTGGCAGCGGCATTTGTGGCGGCGCGAATAGTATGAACATGCTCATTGCTGGCAGGACCGTACAAGGACTGGGTGGCGGGGGCATTCAGTCCATCACCGGAATCATTCTAGCTGACCTCGTCAGCCTGAAGGAACGTGGTCTCTATTCTGGTTTATTTGGACTGTAAGATTTGCTTGATCCTGAGACGCAAGGCGCCAAACTCATACTGTCTACTTAGCGTCTGGTGTGTTGCCGCCTCGATTGGCCCTGTCGTCGGGGGAGGTCTTGCATCCATCAGACAATGGCGTTGGCTTTTTTGTGAGTGCCCTAGTCTTTCTCAAATTCCGGAGATACTCAGACAGCATGTAAGACCTCAATCTTCCCATCTGTATTATTGCGTGTGTTTTGGTCTTCCTCTTTTTGGATCTTCCTACTCCCTCGGGCAGTTACCGGGACAAGGTTATGCGAATGGACTGGATGTAGGACTGAATGCGATAGTCATCGTGGATCTAATCCCACTCACCGCCGTTTTACCAACAGAGGCAATTTTCTTGTTATCTCGAGTACCGTCGCATATACGATAGGATTGACGTGGGGTGGTATCACTGAACCTTGGGATTCACCCAAGGTGATTGTCCCGTTGGCTCTCGGCTTCACTGGACTTGGGGTTTTCGTCGCCTACGAGGCCACCCTTGCAGCGCACCCACTTGTATGTGCTTCCCTGTGTTCCTTCATCCGAATTTAATTTCGTGCTATTCGTGCCAGGTGCCGATCTCAATAATGACGAACTTGACGAGCATCAGTGGGTAAGCAATACCGTTTGTGATCGCCTCCTCTCTCAGTACGCACATGGATCAGATATATACAGACCATGTGCTCCAACGTCACCATTTTCATAGTCATCTGTGAGTTCATCTGAAAGGGGGGCTGCTTATTCTACCTAGTCTGACAACTTGGCAGATTACTACCCAGTCTACTATCAGGCTTGCAAGAACGCATCACCCATTATGTCGGGCGTTTATTCGCTCCCGTTCGCATCACTCGCGATCCCCGCTATCGTCACTGGGATATCAGTTACAATCACTGGGCGATATCGGCCACAGACGTGGATAGGCTGGATCCTGACCATCATCCCTTTTGGTTTGATGAGCACGATTACTGCAACGGATTCTCTTGAAAAAGTGATTGGATACGCGGTGCTACTTGGCTGTGGCGCAGGGTACGGTTTGTTCGTTGATTTCGATGCTCCATATTCACATAACTCATCACAGCGTGCTGAGTACAACGACCATGTACCCTATTCAAGCACCCTTGTCTATCACACAAAATGCACCCGCACTTGCCTTTATGTGGTTCCTCCGTTCGTTTGCCACTGTGAGAATATCGATTCTTATTCATTATTGACCTCAGGTGTGACTTCTATAGGTATGGGGTATCACTGTTGGAAGCACAATTCTCCAAAATGAGCTTGCGAAGAAGCTTCCTGAATCATTCACCCAATCTCTCCCAGAAGGAATTGCCATCATTTATTCGCTCATCCCAGAGCTTCCTACGCTCCCCCAAGAGACACAGTCTGAAGTGCAGGCCGCCTTTGCAGGCAGCCTCGCAGTGTTGTGGCAGGTCTCGGCTGGCATTAGTGGTGTAGGACTGGTGGCGTCGTTGTTTATGAGAGGGCTTCCATTGCACAACACTCTCGATGAGGATTGGACGATGAAATGATAAGGATGATCAGGCATCAGGTTATTCTCTCACCGTATGATGAACTACTGACGGACTGATTTTCCCGTGCTATCGCACCTTTTTTTTAAAGTTAGATTACTCAATTTGAACATTGTCATACCTCTTCGTTCCGTCCCCTTTCTCCGTGCTCTTGACTGGAGGTAAGTCGCTACAATTCACTCGTTCAGCATGGTGTTCTGATTTATACGCGAACTCACCCTTCCTTGACGGCGTCTTTGCTTACGATTTTGAATCTTCCAGCCCACTATGACCTGCTGTGTATTGCACCGCAGTAATAGACCCACACTCATTATGTGTCAGGAAAAAAGTGGGACCGTGATGATAACATCCAGCGTGTGCTATTCAACAAAGGTGCAAACTGTGTGAACAAATAAAGAGGAATGTATCAGGGCATGCTGTCAAGAGTTATAGCAAGCAGACTGCGAGCCGCCGCAAGCCAAGCGAACCGTTTCCCGTCTGACTATCAAAGGACCGACACTCGTAGAGAGGATGACAATCTTGTCCAGGAAACGGCCATCCCCATCAGATGTGCTCCACAAGGTAATTCGCCAGAGCTGCCAACATGTAGCGAATGCCCGTACCACCGCCACACGTCATAGCAACAGCAGGCATATCCGCGGTCACACGTGCATGGGGTCATCATACAAGTGAGCGTTGTCGCCGTTGATCGAGATTCTGCTTCTTGAGGGTCCCCGTCTAAACATGCAAAATACGCTAGATGCAGGAATTAGTAAACTTAGCTCGGTGTCCTTACCTTGCCTAAACTTGCGCCACAAGTGCTACTGCTACTAACCATTGAATTGGTTTCTGCCTAGTAGCATGGTAGTCAAGCCATGGGATCACCCCTCCTCGGAAGTGTAGTATCCACGTGGTTTTTAAGCAGCCATCAGCCGATCAAGGAGCACACTAAGGTACAATTAGATTGGGTAGATCGAAGGTAAGGAACCAGCTTACCTCTGTCGTGGGGATAAACAACCAACTGAGATACGCACAGGCAAATGTAGACTGCTTTATAGCCTATTCGTATTTGAAAGGTGAACGTGAAATAAACTACCTGTCCAGCATATAGAATGCACACACCATGAGGTACCGTGTCTGCGGGGCATCAAGTCATCAAATCCGACAGATCCATGTGCGCACGGATTGTCCCATATGGCACATGGACCAACGGCGATAGTGGTTACAATCGTGGTTGCTCGTCCAACATGTTTATCCATGGGAGCGCCATCCACAGGTGATCCAGGTATCTTGACTGACATGTCCGTCCACCTGTCACGATTGACAGCAGGATTAACCCGTCCCCTCCCAATGTCCCTGGGGCTGGAGCGAGTGGCAGTTGCAAGGGTTAAGTACCCCGTTTCCTTCCCGATCTTCTTGACGACAACCTCATACGCGGGCTATCGTGCCCTCCACTTGTTGCTAGCATCAGGAATTTTACAAGGATCTATTTTGAGCCAATTACGGCTATTTTGGCTCGTCGCGCAGCGCAGCGCTGTGTAACTTGACCGGCACTCTTTGCTAGTTGTTCTGGAGCCTGCTGGTGGTTGCCTGTGTGTGAGGCTGCGTTATGTCAGCGTGCTGCAGTGTGGATGAAGGCGCATAGCGCCGTCCAGTCGCGGTCTAGGGGTCGAGCATCAGCTGTGTTTCCCACGGACTAGGAACTCCTGACGCGACGGCAGTGATGCTCGAATCCCAGACTCTAGGAAGGAAGTGACTCACTTCACTAATGTCGGCGGATGGGTGGGATAGTGATATGGGCTACTGCAGTGGCTGCATCGGGTGGGAGGGCCTGAATGTATGGTGCCAGTATCTGGTTGTGCTTTCACAGGTATAGCTGGAATATATCACTGGCCCACTGGCCCTTGACTTTCATAGCCTCAAACGGGATCCCTCAAAGCAGGTATTCAAGGGTGGCACCTATGTGAATGCTGTGGCCCTTGAGAGTTTGTTGAGCCTATTTAAGAAAATTTGGTGTGTGAGTGGTCAATGCCCATTCTTTCATTGAGAGGCATAGAGTGAGTCAGCAAGGGGGAGGGGGGTTATTGACTTGCATGTGGTAATCAAATGCTGCAAGTGGATCAGTTGGACTATCCTGGCAAGCCCAGTCAACTTTCTCATTTTGTGGACTAGACTTGGTACAGGGAAGAAAGAAAACCTTTGTATGCAGGCCATTGTGGTCAGTCTCATTCCATACATGAGCTGGAGTGATGTGCTCTGTTGGGTTGAAAGTGCTGTGAAGATGGGATACTATGAAATTGCCTATCCATGCAATGGCATAGAAAAGAATTGTAAGGCATGCAAAGAATGCAATGTCTAGTAGGTTATTGGTATTTACTTGGCCCTTGATATTACATTTCCCCACTCTTTTTCCTCTTTTCCCTCTCACCATAGCTTTACCTTCACATGTCTTGGATGCTTTCTTGTTCATGTCCTGGAACTTCCACTTTTTTTGTTCCAGAACATTCTCTGACTCAGCCAACATCACACATGATCTGCTTCCTTCATACTTAGTCATTGGGCATTACTCCATTATCTAATTCTCTTGCATTCCATCCATTTTCACATGGATTATTAGCTATCCCAAATGACTCATCCAACTGAGTCTGAACCTTATTCCTTGTACTATAAAGTAGCATACTTCATCTTCTCCCTTTTCTCATGCTACTTCTACCTTCCTATTACCTGCACCATACCTAGTACCTTGCAATCCACTCTTGGTTCACACATCAGTGCATAAGAGGAAATCCCTAGTCAACCCAGTCAACCTACTAGCCTAGCATTGCTAGTATTCTCAACCCTATTGTCAAGTCTTAGCCAGTGTCATCCCTATAAGTCACACCACTCCCAGAGCTGACCTTTGTTGAGCTCTTCTAGTTACCCCCAGCCTAGTTCCCTCTTTCAAGGGTCTATGCTTGTTCCTACCCAGACTGAGTGTAATACTTGATGGAGATTATCATGTCAACTATTATTGAAATCCATTTGTCACATCTCAATGAAGATGGGGCTAGTTTTATGGCTTCTTGCAATAGTGTGTGGATCTGATTATTAAATAGGTTCCAAGAAAGACTATGGAGGATGTGCCAAGCTTTAATGCCATGTAGATAATTATGTATGGCAGATGCTGAATATAAGCCAGCAAGGGTGGAGATAAAAAAAATATTAGATTATTGAAGGCTGGTACATGGTTAGTCTCAGAAATATCCCTGGTATCATAGAAAACATGATAAATTAGAAGACCTGTGCCATAGAATGCATATGTGCTATTAGTCCAGCCATGAAGTGTCATAGTCTTTATGTGCTTCTGTAGATTCAGGGGTTGGGGCAGTGTCAAAACTGCTTAATGTTGTGATTTATGGCCACTTAGCATTATGGATCTAGACCAACAACAAGAGGAAATCACCTTGGAGGGTCCCAAACTTGGGAGGAACAAAAAAATGGCAGTTTAGAGAAGGCACTAGGAAACAAGATAAACAAGTAAACAAGTGCTCTAGACTGAAGAACCAGTCTATGCCCTTGCCCCTTTATATATTGCTACAAAGTGTGCATGGACCAGGTCATAAGAAGTATATGAGGTAGCTGGTATACAGAGAACAATGCTAAATAAGGAAATAGGGCAAAGGGATACTAAATAGGAATCAATGGCAAATAGAGAGTAATTAGTAAAAGAAAGCAAGGCAAAGATAAGATATGACATTAAAGGACTAGGCCATGACATCAGAGAAAGTCTAGGCTACAATGAGATAAAAGACTATGCTACATAAGATGCAAAGGCTAGACCAGGCTAGATTTAATCTCATGGCATAATAAGATATAAGATAAGATGAGATGAAGCAAGATAAGATAAGATCAAAGAAAGTGGTCAAAGATAGTAAATAGTAAAGAGAACTTAGCTTAGGGTAAAAATAAAAAGTAGCCCCTAGCTAAGTAGTGCCAGTTTATAAAACCTAGTCACTTTACTATCAGGCCTAATTCTGGGGATACTAAAAGATCTTCTAAGCCAAGCATGCTGCTAGGCTGTAGAAAGGCTAGAGGAGATAACTCTAAATGCAAGATACTATTAGAATTCAGAGTGACAATAAAAGAGAGCTCCAGAACAAACTTCTAGGTTGAGTCTACTAATGATGCTTAACCTGTGGGTAAGGGTATAGCTTCAGGGGCTTCCAAAGAAGTCTGGAGATTCTGGAAGGTTAAAGGGATCTTTTCTAGGGTTAGACAGGACTTGACTTTATCTTATGTGGTATGCTCTTGTATAATTCAATGTTCTGATTTACAGAGAGATCAGAGGGAGAGAGAAGAGTGGTTTTACATCTCAACACAAAGGACAGGAAAGAGAAGGATTATTAAATCTAGTTATAATAAGAACAAGCTCTTAGGATTTCCTTGAGAATTCCATCAAGGCCTGGAGTTACTCTGAAGTGAACAAGAGATTCAGAGAGTAAGCTTGGAAGCTCAGTTAGAGTAAGGATAAATTTAAGACAGGGGTATTTTCATCAATATTTGAACTATAGTACCATACAGGAGTTATAGTACTTATAGTTCTGAAGTAGTGAAAAGGTCTAAGTAAGAAGAGGAGATAAGACTAAAGTTGTCTCAGAAATAAGGACAGGTGCCAATATATCTTGGAGACAAATGGAGATGTCAGCAATGACAGTGCAAAGGCATGTCAATCTGAAACTGAAAGGTGGTAAAAAGATACAAGAGGCAAAACAGGAATGTGATAGGAACAAGAGCAGAAGAGAATACAGAGATGAAGTGAAATAGTCTGAAGAGGACAAGATAGAATAAAGTTGTACTAAATAACTGAAAATAAGACAAAGCTGAAAATGAAATAGAGCAAAGATGGAATGGAGGGTCAGAGCAGCTATAGTATTGCTAGTGCAGGGAAAGTATGAGCACAACTGGAGTGAAATGAAGTAGTAGTGAAAGAGCCAGAGATGCATGAATAGTCTACTGGCAAGCACTGAGTGCAGAAAGCCAAGTAGAAGCTAGGTCAGAGTTGGATTCAGAATGCAGGATATGACAGGCAGGGTGCTTGTATTTGAAATCTATTTCTCTAGATGGGCTGCTGCTGAATAGAGGGGAAAAAGCTCAGAGGGGCAAAGAATTAGATTGAAAGAATATGTAGTGCTGGCTGTGGTTTCTGCTGGAAAACTATGTATAGAGGTGCCAAAGTGCATAAGAGTATCAGATAAGTAATGCACTTGATACTTGAAAGGGGAGGACAATGGGGGTAGATGGGTAAAATCTATATTAAATGCTAAGGAAAGTGCATCAGAAGTTATTGAAGTCAAGAATAAGACTATTGAGCACTGAGAGAATGAGTAAGTGTGGGAAAAGAGATTTGAAAGGGGAATAGTATTTCCAGAATGGTGTATTTGCTGGATTATGCTTACTTGAGATGTACTTGATAAAGATATAATATGAAGGGGAAGCCAGGAGGGCAATAAGATAACAGAATGCTGCATTAGTAGGTTTGTTACATGATCAACATTTTTGCCATCCATAAATAACGCCCTGGTTGTTGCAATAAATCTTGCATGGCAAGCTGATAAGGTCAAGCATAAGTAGGGAACAGATCAGGAGTTCAAACATTATGCTTTCTGCCTACCTGTCAAAATAGTGTCAAGATGCTTAAACTTTGTCAAATCTAATTCTAAGGAGCTAAAAGAACTTCTAGGTCAAGCATACTGCTAAATCATAGAGAAATGCTAGAGAAAATAGGCTCTAGATGTGAGATACTATTAGAACTCAGAGTAACAGAGAAGAAAAACTCCAAAAGCAAACTCCAGGGTTGGGCACACTAATGTGGCTCAACCTGTGGGTAAGGATGTAGCTCTGGGGGCTTTTAAAGAAGTTCAGAGATTTCCAGAAGGTTAAAAAGAGCTTTTCTTGGGTCAAACAGGACTTGGCTTTATCTTATATAATATGCCCTTGCAGCAACTTGGTATTCCAATTTACAGAGAGATTAAAGATATAGAGAAAAGTGGCCTCATAACTCAACATGTTATGTGCTCAGCAAACACTAGTGGTCTTGTTATGTGACCATGAGACTTGATTGCCTAAACAACATTAACCCTAGGCATAGGTTTGGTCTTATTTAGAGTATTTCCCAGTATATAATTATTGGTCACATGATATGGCAGATCTTAAGATAAGATTTAGATCTGATTGTTATAGTCCGCTTTTTCAAACTTTCGATCATGTGACTTTATCTTATCTTTCCACGTGGTTATCTAATCTTTTATCTAATCAGGGCACATGACAGGTCACATGACTGGTCTAGACCTAGGGCTTAGGGTTAGCCTACGGCCTTCCAGCCCCTTTCATTTCCATCTTCCTTCCATTTCAGAAGCACTGAGTTCTTTCAGCCATTGGCTATTCTCATGGTAACTTCTCTTCTTTTTGATCCCCATCCAGGGTCCATGGGAATTCTCCCATCAGGGTCCTGGTCCGTGCACTGTATCCCATACTATATAAACTGTAGCATATCGTCTCAAGACTCTCCAGTCTTGAGCACTTGTATCTTTAGTACAGTGTCTCATCTAGTACTCCTAGCTTTACTCTATCAATCCTCTTTTCTATAAACCGTTCACCGAAACCGACAACGAAGCCCTAGACTAGGGTTACGACACCGAGACCGACTTATTGAATATAACACTTGCTCAAGACTACTACTAGTCTTTGAACTTAGCAAAACCGCCAACCATTTTCAATGAGAAAAGTGTTCCCTTGGGGGCATGAAGACAAACTCACCAAATTTATTCTTGAAGCGACTCTTGGGTTTGAGGACGACGAGCTTGGTCATCTATCTTTCCAGCGACGATTTGACGAGTTTGACGAACAAACTCTGAAAGACTTTTCAGCAAAGAAGGGAAGAGACCATAAGGTAGCTGCCTCGGAGAGAATCAAATCACTTCGCCCCTCTAGGGTACTCAAGACCGTAAACCGTCACCCCCTTACCATCGCCCAGTATAACAGATCCATTCAGCCAGCTGAGGGGAGAAGAACTAGAGAACTCGTCACCGTCGCCAGAGCAGAATGAGCCGGAGCTGGGATCGATCCTAATAGACCAAGAACCCCTTTCCCCAGATTCACACCTCCACCCCCTCTTCCGCCCTTTGACCCCTGGACAGATCTCGAGGAATATGGACACTGGAGATTCAATGAAGGAACTGGCTGCAGAACTCTCCAGAATGGGAGCCTCATGGAAGATTCGAGACCCTGGGGTCTGGAATGGAGATAAGATGAAGTGGAGGAAGTGGTTTGCTCTGCTATCCATTTGGGTAGTGGAGCAAGAATGGAAGACTAACCACCAGCAGTGCGCAGCGGTTCTGTCAAGGCTCAAGGGTAGGGCAGAAGGATTCGCCCAAATCACCCTTGAAAAATACATCACTGCTGAAGCAGGATACGATCGGCAAGGACAACCACTCGGAGATGCGGTGTGGCCAGATTTCGGAGGGATTGCGCTAGAGATGCGCACATATTTCAGGATTCAGGAGATGGCACACAATGCCATGAAAAAATTGGAAGGTTTAAGGCATGGAGGGTCGATAGATGAATACCTTCAAGCCTTCAAGGTCCTTCGCAAGGATGCGGGGATCAGTCTGGAACATGCGGCGAAGCTGATCAGAGAGCAGGTGCACTACCAAGTGTACCAACAAGCAGTTATGCAAGGTATCAAGGAGGATTTCTTTGACCTTGTCGAACAGATGCGCACGATCAGCAGAGGATTCGAGCGCATGGCAGTAGAGTGAGCTGCGCCTCACTTCCAGACTCGATTCCAGCCTTCTCGCAGCACTCCCCCTCCGAACTTCACACCTACACCTCATTTCACCGCTATGGGTATCCAGCCGGGCAGAGGAGCCCCGATGGATATAGACCGACAAGGAACCGCTCCCACCTCACCACAGGTCCGCACCTGTTATAAATGCGGTAAGCCGGGTCATATGGCCCGAGACTGCCGAGGGCAGTTTAATCCCTCAGCGCCCCGACCTTCAAACAACTTCGGCCGAGGGCAACAACAAGCACAAGCACAATGGCAACAACCGGCCCAAGCGCAGTACATCCAACCGATTCGGTTTGGAGAATTCTCGCCACCAGACAAGGACGGATGGCAATCAGCGGAGCCAACTGGTATTGGCCCGGTATACAACATGGCTGATGCTGCTCGCTTCCAAGAAATCCCGGCCGCATCTTGGGGAAGCATGGAGGAGGCACGGGCCTACTTCAAGGACTTGTTTGAGACGGAGGAGAAGCAGCGGGCGGGAAAAGACTAGGGGAACTTGAGAAGCTAGAATCAAGTATCCCAGTATGTAAATCATCTTATCTTCCTGATACTTTCAATTTGTCTACTATGAAATGGGACAAAAGTCCTTCCGTGACAGCGTCTCTATCGAGTGTGGCCCCGGATAATGGGTGCTTAATTCCGTCAACAAATATTAATGGACAATTGTTTGCATTAGGAAGCGAAGAAAGAAAAGATCTAGCAAAACTATTTAACCAAAAGAAACGAGAAGAGCTGGGAGTAAGTGTCAAGATAGACGGAGAAGTGAAAGGAAAGAACGGTTTGAAAATGGAATCATGTGGATTAACCTTTGCCATCATAGATTTAGGAGCGTTGGTGACCTTCATAGACCAAAAGTTCGTAAAGAAACACAGACTTCACAAAAAGCTTATGCCAACATCACTGATCGTATTCAATGCCGACGGAACCGAAGGATCCATCAGTAAAGTTACTAACTATGTAGTCATCCACATAGCCATAAAGGGAATAAACGGAAAATGGCACAGAGAACGAACTTTGGCTTATGTTTCCGAATTAGGATCACTTGATCTCCTTATAGGATACGATTGGTTCGCAAGACATAACCCAGAAATAGACTGGATAAAGAAAACTATTAACTTTTCCAGGTGCACAGCAGACTGCGACTCACATTTGTTAGCACGCAGAATAACTGCAGAAGAACAAACGCAACTGAAAAAGGAAGTACCAGAGGAGCTGTGGGAATTTCTGACTGTCTTTTCACAGCATGAATCAGAGCGCATGCCAACCAGAAAACCTTGGGATCATGCGGTTGAATTAAAGGACGATTTCATTCCAAAGAAGGGTCGTATTATCCCTCTCTCAAATGAGGAGATGAAGGAAGTATGGGAGTTTGTGGACAAGGAAATGAAAAAAGGGTATATCCGACCCTCTAAATCTCCACAGACCTCTCCGGTATTCTTTATCGGAAAAAAGGATGGCGGTAAAAGAATGGTGATCGATTACCACTACTTAAACGAACACACCATCAAGAACAACTATCCGTTGCCATTGATACCAACACTAATCGATAGGCTTAATGGAGCAGATATGTTCACAACCCTTGACTTGCGATGGGGGTATAACAACATTCGCATGAAGGAAGGTGATGAATGGAAAGGAGCATTCACCACCCCAATAGGAGCATACGAGCCCTTGGTAATGTACTTCAGGATGTGCAACTCACCAGGAACCTTTCAGGCCATGGTAAATGACATCTTCCACGATATGTGGGAACATGTTGTCATATATATCGATGACATCATGATATTCACACAAGGCAAAACCCAAAGTCAACATATAGAAATCATTGCCAAGGTATTAGGTCGTCTTCATAACCATGACCTTTTTCTCAAGCCATCAAAATGTCACTTTGCTCAAAGTCAAGTAGACTATCTGGGCATGGTTGTATCTAAAAAGGGGGTACAGATGCAACTAAACAAAACCAGCGCAGTACGAAATTGGCCAATTCCTAGAACAGTTAAACAAGTTCAAGCCTTTTTGGGACTCGCTAATTATTATCGAAGATTTGTTCCGCATTTCGCAGATATAGCTTGCCCCCTAAACTCCCTTACCAAGAAAGACACCAAGTTTGAATGGACATTGAAGTGCATGGCTGCCTTCGTTCGTCTTAAAGAAATTCTTACTTCCGAACCGCTTCTATGTTATCCCGACTCCTCTAAACCGGTTCGAATTGAAACAGATGCTTCGGATGTCGCCATCAGAGCAGTAATTTCATATCAACAAGAAGATGGCCTCTGGTGACCTGCAGCGTATATTTCACATTCCTTGGATGCTGCGGAATTAAACTATCCAATTTACGACAAGGAATTGTTAGCTGTCATTCATGCTCTTCGCGATTGGCGGCATTATTTAATTGGATGAGATTCTTTCGAGATCTGGACAGATCACAAGAATCTAGAATATTGGAAGTGTCCGCAAGATCTTTCTCCGCGACAGGCAAGGTGGCAGGCCACTCTTGCAGAATTCAATTTTCAGATACGATATAAACCAGGTTCAAGTAACGGTAGAGCGGATCCTTTATCGTGACGACAGGACCATTTCATGAACAAACCGGAACCGAATAAACAAGTGGTTATGTTACCCCTTCATCTTTTTAATCGTTTAGTTTCTTTTTCGTCTTCTTTCTTTTCTAAAGTGCAACAAGCATCTGTCAACCTGCATCTTTCCGATGCCTGGTGTTATAGTCCAGAAAACAAGGTCTATTTGAACAGCCGACTCCAAATTTTCATCCCCAATTCACTATGAGTCGAGGCACTAAACCTCTTTCATTCTTCTCCTTTGGGCGGGCATGCAGGACAAACCCGCATGAAACAACTTTTATCTAGAATATTACTATTGGCCTGGACTCAAGGAAGATGTGGCTAGTTTTGTTTCACATTGTTCCACTTGCACTACATCTAAGGGTCCAGAAGCCACCATTCCCATTCGACCTCTCCCTGTCGCATCTTCCCCATGGTGCGACATATCAGTGGATTTTATCACCGGACTTCCAGAATCAAAGGGTTTCAATGCCATCATGGTGGTAGTAGACCAGTTCTCAAAAGAAGTCGTCTTTATTACCTGTCTTTCCTCCCTTTCTTCCCTTTATGTAGCAGAACTTTTCAGAGACAATATATGGTCAAGGCATGGCCTACCCTCCTCAATAGTCTTGGATCGAGGACCGCAATTCGTTTCAGAGTTTTCGAAACAGTTGAACAAGATACTGCAGATCAAGCAGAAGATCTCCACAGCGTATCATCCTCAGACGGACGGTCAGACGGAGCGAGTAAACCAGGAACTCGAACAGTATTTAAGAAATTTTATAGCCAAGCGACAGGAATCGTGGGCAGATTGGATAAAGGTGGCAGAGTACCATCACAATAACTCTTATTCGACTTCGACCAAGATGTCACCTTTCAAGATGACCAAGACCTATCATCCTAGACTTGGTTTCGAAGCTCTCCGAGAAACGACTCCCTCTTCCCACTTCCTTCGCGAAATGGCAAAGTCTTTCAAAGACGTGCAAGAGGCCTTAAAGGAAACGCAAGAAAGAATGGAAAAGCAAAACAAGACAACGCTCCCTACATACACTAAAGGGCAGCAAGTGCTGCTTTCCACAAAAAACCTTTCGCTTCCATATCCGTCGAAGAAGCTCACAAAATGATGGATACGTCATCCCAAATGCTGTTCATTTGAAACTCCCCTCCACAATGCGCATTCATCCAACCGTAAACATTTCGCGCATTAAGCCCTATCTTCCTTCGCTCCGAGGACAGGACATTCTTACTCCTGATCCAATTCTGATCACTGAGGAAGGTCACGAGGAATACAAGGTGGATCACATAGTTGATTCTCGTGTTCGCAAAGGAAAATTGGAATACCTCGTACATTGGACAGGTTATGGAGAAACTGATTGTACTTGGCAAACTAAAGATGATCTAGCCCACTCTCCAGATCTCATAAAGGAATTCCATCAATTAAATCCCTCCACTCCTCATCGACTTTTCGCTGCTGATCTCTCTGCTTTCCGTTCACTATTTAAACCCTACGAAAACCACATAGAAACAGCTGGACTTATTGTGTCTCATCTGGAATCCGAGACCTAAAAAGGGGGTAGTGTTATAGTCCGCTTTTTCAAACTTTCGATCACGTGACTTTATCTTATCTTTCCACGTGGTTATCTAATCTTTTATCTAATCAGGGCATGTGACAGGTCACATGACTGGTCTAGACCTAGGGCTTAGGGTTAGCCTACGGCCTTCCAGCCCCTTTCATTTCCGTCTTCCTTCCATTTCAGAA
Source organism: Pulveroboletus aff. viridisquamosus (assembly GCA_038088935.1). Taxonomy (NCBI): domain Eukaryota; kingdom Fungi; phylum Basidiomycota; class Agaricomycetes; order Boletales; family Boletaceae; genus Pulveroboletus; species Pulveroboletus aff. viridisquamosus. The sequence goes on from JBBPJW010000335.1 coordinate 30,980, forward strand.
GCACCGAGTTCTTTTAGCCATTGGCTATTCTCATGGTGACTTCTCTTCTTTTTGATCCCCGTCCAGGGTCCATGGGAATTCTCCCATCAGGGTCCTGGTCCGTGCACTGTATCCCATACTATATAAACTGTAGCATATCATCTCAAGACTCTCCAGTCTTGAGCACTTGTATCTTTAGTACAGTGTCTCATCTAGTACTCCTAGCTTTACTCTATTAATCCTCTTTTCTATAAACCGTTCACCGAAACCGACAATGAAGCCCTAGACTAGGGTTATGACACCGAGACCGACTTATCGAATATAACACTGATGCCAATGATATCTGATCTTATGGATTTAGATCAGAATTAATCTGTGGCAGAGATTCAGATGGAGATTTTCTTAACCTTATGGTTATCTGGCTGCATTCATATCTGCTAATGCTATATGCTTCTCTTCCATTCCTATAATTCTCTTCTACATCCCTTGATTCATGAGGCCACTGCCTCACTTCTACCCTCTATTCTATGCTTTTTTATTTATTAGCATGCATACTTACTGCTATTAGTTCATAGATAGTAGTTACCATTCCTATACTTGATCTGTGCACTGCTGATGTGAATATATATATGGGTAGAAAGAGACTTGGAGTTTCCCCAGTCTTAACCTCCTGTAATATTTAGTGTTATTACTTCCTTTTCTTCCTTTTGCCTAGTTTGGGGCCACTAGTATAAAAGCCCTCATGTTGTTATTGTTGTTGTTGGTGTCACACACTGGTCTGCATCACATATAGAGGCAACACAGTTTAGATGCATAATACAATATAAAAGATAGGCAAGACAAGAAGTGTTAAGCCTAGTTATAATGAGATTAAGCCCTTAGAATTTCCTTAAGAATTTTATTAAGGCTTGAAGATACTCTGAAGTAAATCAGAGGATCAGAGGGTGAGCTGGGGAGCTTGGTCGGAGTGAGGATAAAGTCAAGATGGGGTGTTTTTGTTGATATTTGAACTAAGGTACTATATATAGGAGTTATAGTACTTATAGTTCCAGAGTAGCAAAGATCTAAGCAAGGAAGAGAAATGAGACTGGAATTGTCTCAGAAGTGAAAGCAAATGCCAATGCATTCTGAAAATGAATGGAGATGTTAGAGATGATAGTGTCAAGGCATATTAGTCTGAAACTGAAATATGGCAGGAAGAAATAAGAGTTAAAACAGAAATGAGGAAGAAAATAAGAGTAAAAAAAAGTATGAATTTGGAATGAAGTAGTCTGGAGAGGATGAAGTAAGAACTAAGGTATACTAAGTGACTGAGAATAAAAATGAAGCTAAAATTGGAATTGAGGTGGAAAGAAAATAAAGGATTGGAGAGATTGTAATAATAATAGAGTGGCAGGAGTGTGAGTGCAACTGAAGTGGAATGAAGTAGTAATGGAAGGGCCAGAGTTGTGTGAAGGGGAATCAAGAGCTCAAATCTGGTTTAAGAAGCAATATATCAAGCTTCTGAATTGGCCTGCTTAATTTCCAGACCTTAATTCTATTGAGCATACTTGGATTCATTTGAAAAGATGCTTTTTAGATTATGAGAGGGCATCTATAGGAGTTTATTAATTATGGGATAGGGTAGTGGTAAAGTGGAAAAGAATTTCTGTTACACATTTGTGCAAACCTATACTTTTACTTTATGTGATTGTGGGAGTTTTACTTCTTATTAGGTAACCCTAGCTTATGGTCTGACTTATTATAAATATCTTCATGGTCAGTGGTTATGTGACTTAGGATCTGGGATCTTTCCAGGATCTGCCCATGAATCTTCTCCATTTAGATCTTAATACTATCTTCTTAAATCTGACAGATCTGTGAATCTGCATCTATAATCTCATCACATTTGTGGCAGAGATCCCCATCCTCATGTAAAACCCTGGTCTTCCATTACAAGCTCCTGACTTCTCTTCCATTCCTTTTCCTTGATATGTGAGGCTACTACCTTACTCTTTCATTTCCACTCCATGTTTGTTCCTTTTTTATTTATTAGTGTGCTCTTATTGCTAGTGGTGTCCATAGTTAGCAGTAGTCTAGGGTAGGCTTAGTATACTTGGTCTGTGCACCACCCTGGGCCATATATAAGGGGCAGGTATGAATGGTCAAGTCTCTTCAGACTTAATTACTTTATATCTTGCAGTTTGTATTTCTTTGAATCTCAGCCCTTTCAGAGCCTAGTCCACAGTTTCATGAGCTTGAGTCTCTTCCAAATCCTCCTTTATTGATCCCTCCTTGATTGCTCCTTTTTAGAGCCTCCTTGATAGTTTTCTTTTTATGTTCCTTTTCTTCTCTTTAGCATCTAGGTTTAGCCTCTAAGATTCAGAGTTGTAACAATTTCCATAAAGGAGTGTCAAAAATGGATAGAAAGCATGCCTAGAAGGATTCAAGCAGTTATCAAGGCCAAGGAAGGTCATACCAGATACTAAATACCATATCCTATTTAAAGTCAAAAAACTGTTCTAGTGAGTTGTCATTTTAATATGGTTGCCATGTTACCAAAACATAATCAAATGCTTTAATCATTGGACCAATAGAAAGCCAAGAGCAAGTAATGCATTTCATGCACTTATAGCCTAGCATGATAATTAGTAGTTATTGATAGCCATTGCATTTAGTGCAAAACATGCAAATATTGGAACAGTTTTTTGAGCCACTGTAGCTTATAAACATAATAGCAACTGGAGTTGTACCAGAGACAGAATAGAGTTGACTTGATGGTACAGGATATAACAAGTGTTCTGCCCTTGTCATCCTTCTCATTGTTACGGTTGTCGGTTATCAGTGTCGGTTCTGACCCTAGTCTGGGGCTTATTGGTTCGGTGATGGTCAAAGCATTTTAAGAGTAAAGCAGGTATGAGTACAGAACACTGTCCAGGTACTGGTACAAGTACTCAAGACTGGGGCTTGAGCCTACTAAGTGGTACAGTATTTATACATCCAGCTCCCATGCACAGACCATGCTCCTGATGGGAAAGTTCCCATGAACCCTGAACAGGGATCAAAAAGAAGAGAAGCATCCATGAGAATAGCCAATGGCAGAAAAGGAGCAGAGCTTCTATTGTTGTGGGATCACTTCCCATCCTCTCAAGTCTTCTCTGACACCTTGGGGAACACCAATGGTCTCTGGACTTTCCTAGATCTTCTATGAGGCTTTTGACTAGTGGCCCCTAACTAGGCAAAGGGAAAGGATGAGTCGTTACTGAGGTCCTGTGTATAAACCTAGCCGAGTAGCGGATGAGAGCTGAGGGGGAACCCCACTAGGGGTCGGCCCTTAGATTGGGCTAGGCTCTAGCTGAAGTCACAAGAGGTCAAGACTGGAGAACCCAGCCTTGACATCCCCTGCTTATATATTGCTGGCTACTATGCATGGACCAGCTACAGGAGACCTACCCTATAGTAAGCTATCTATGGACACCAATAGCATAAGGTGCTCAATGACTAATAGATAAGGGAGGAGAATGCATGGGGCGGATATTAGGAGTGAGGCAGTGGCCTCATGGATCAAGGGAAGTAGAAGAAGGAACCACACCATGAGGATATGGGAGAATGGAAGGGAAGGCACAGGAAGAGATCTATGAAAGTAGCAAGGCCGCCTGGAGGCTGAGGAGATCCCATCTGGATCTCTGCCACAGATTAGATCTGGATCTCATCAGAGATCTGCCACATCACGTGACCAATACCTTGTGCCGGAGAATACTCATAGGTTGGACTAGTAACCCTAGTCTAGGGCTTGCCTTATCTGGTAACTCGTTCGCACGATCACATGCAACTGATCATGTGACCAGCACATCACATGCTCTACAGTTCTCATGGTCACATGAGACTGTCATGTTAGGCTTGCACCGTAACATCTATAATGGAAGAGAAGAGTGGAAATGAAAAAAAGAACAGAAATTAAAAGGGGCTGGCAGACACGAGGCTAATCCTGTGCCCTAGGTCTAGATTAGTCACGTGTCCTGTCACGTGCCCCTGATAAGATAAGATAAGCACGTGGCAAGATAAGATAAGAAAAAGAAAATGCGAAAAATGTGTATTATGAAATGGGATCTTCCCGTTACTCCTTGATACTCAAAGCTCCTTGGTGGACACTCTTAAACCTGTACTAATGACTGCTGAGGCTTTTATGCTAGTGGCCTCGAACTAGGCGATAGAGAGAGGATGAGACCACTACTCTTGTATAAACCATAGGCCAGCAGATCTGAGGGTTCAGTCTGTATAACCAGCCAAGAGGTCAAGAGAGCAAGACTGAGGAGACCTCAGCTTGCACCCCCTGCCTTATATATTGTCAGGATCTGCGCACAGACCAAGTACAAAGGGTCTACCCTA